>SDVV010006596.1:0-18324 GCA_016164225.1 Gammarus roeselii
CTTCACCAAGTGTCTTTTGTCGCTGAGTCTTCACTGACATGTCTTCAGGCTCTCAGTCTTCACCAAGTGTCTTTTGTCGCTGAGTCTTCACTGACATGTCTTCAGGCTCTCAGTCTTCACCAAGTGTCGTTTGTCGCTGAGTCTTCACTGACATGTCTTCAGGCTCTCAGTCTTCACCAAGTGTCTTTTGTCGCTGAGTCTTCACTGACATGTCTTCAGGCTCTCAGTCTTCACCAAGTGTCTTTTGTCGCTGAGTCTTCACTGACATGTCTTCAGGCTCTCAGTCTTAATCAACATGTCACGTGGCACTTTATGTTTACCGACCTGTTTGCGGTAAACATAAAGTGCCTTCGCTCAGTCTTCACAGACTCGTCTTATAGCTCTCAGTCATAACAGTCTTGTTTAGTGACTCTCAGTCTAAACAAACTGGTCCTGTGACACATAAGCTTCACCCACTTGTCACGTAACTCTTGAAGGAGACCAAAAGTAAGTAGGTGTTCATTCTAGGATTGAGGGAACAAGAGCGAGCAGTAGTGTGGGCTCCGAACGAGACCAAATGGAAGTAGGGGGGCATACTATGCTTGAGGGAACAGGAGCGTGCAGTAGTGTGGGCTCTGAATGAGACCAAATGGAAGTAGGTGTGCATACTATGCATAAGGGAACAGGAGCGTGCAGTAGTGTGGGCTCTGGATGAGACCAAATGGAAGTAGGTGTGCATACTATGCATGAGGGAACAGGAGCGTGCAGTAATGTAGGCTCTGGATGAGACCAAATGGAAGTAGGTGTGCATACTATGCTCCAGGGAGCAGGAACGGGCAGCTGTGTAGGCTCTGGATGAGACCAAATGGAAGTAGGTGTGCATCCTATGCTTGAGGGAACAGGAACGGGCAGCTGTGTAGGCTCTGGATGAGACCAAATGGAAGTAGGTGTGCATAGTGTGCTTGAGGAAGCAGGAGCGGGCAGCTGTGTAGGCTCTGGATGAGACCAAATGGAAGTAGGTGTGCATACTATGCTTGAGGGAACAGGAATGGGCAGCTGTGTAGGCTCTGGATGAGACCAAACGGAAGTAGGTGTGCATACTATGCTTGAGGGAACAGGAACGGGCAGCTGTGTAGGCTCTGGATTAGACCAAATGGAAGTAGGTGTGCATACTATGCTTGAGGGAACAGGAGCGGGCATCAGTGTGGGCTCTGATTAAAACCAAAGGAAGTAGGCTAGGAGACAGTGATTGAAGAGGCACGAGCGAGCAGCAGGATCGGCTCTGATTAAAACCAGAGGAAGTAGGCTAGGAGACAGTGATTGAAGAGGCACGAGCGAGCAACAGGGTGGGCTCTGATTAAAACCAAAGGAAGTAGGCTAGGAGACAGTGATTGAAGAGGCACGAGCGAGAAGCAGGGTGGGCTCTGATTAAAAGCAATGGGAAGTAGGCAAAGGAGACTGTGGTTGAAGTGAGGGCGGAAGAGCGGTCAGCTATGTGGGCTTTGATTCAAATCATGAGATAGTCCGTGAAAAGATGATTGAGGAGACATGAGCAGGAAGATGGCGTGGGCTCTGGACAAGACCCAGAACATATAGGCGAGGAGACAAAGTTTGAAAGGGCAAGCGAGCTGCACTGTGTCCTGTGAAAAGACCAAGAGGACGTAAGTGAGGAGACTATGATTGAGGAAGCACGAGAAGGCAGATGAGTGGACCCTGATTGTCATCAAAAAGAATTATTGGAGAAGCCATGGCTGCTCAAGAACGAGCCAACAGCTACGTGGGCTCTGATTGAGACCACAAAGAAGTTGGGGAGGAGACTGTGATTGAGGGTGCTGGTAATGGCTGCTGGGGTGGCCTTTCATGTGAACCAAGACGAAGAAGGTCTTGGTTCTCATGAAGAAGAAAAAAGGGCCAGAATTATGGAACAATTTACTTACCCAAACAGCAAGAGTTTGTTCATCAAAATGTAACTATTGTTTCAAACTTCATACGATTATTAAGAAGTAAAGTCATGATGATACGTATGGCTTCTCAAACCACTTATGTGTTCCCTTTAGGAAGTTATTGAAATAATTGATATCATAGGATTCAACAGTTTGAACGCTGTGGTATCAGGAATCAGAGTTCGTGTATTTTAGCCGCATCATTGACAGTCAGAGGTAAGGTTGCTGATGGGATGAGGCACTCCTTTACATTACAATTGTTTTTGCTCTATCATAAAATATCATATCATACAACAAGAAAAAAAATTATTATTCCATTTTATCATAATTTGTATGGCTGGATTGTGCGTTGATAAAAACCAAGGCGCAGCATATGTAATAAGATTGAACTTATCCTAGTCAAGGCTTCACGATATTTACAATATCATCAAACATCAACAACAAGTTCATTGGGTCAAACCTGGTATGACGCCTAAACTACAAAGAGATTAGTGTAACCATTTGTTATTAGAAGGAGCATTAGAGGAGCCTGAAAACTGGTAAACAACTCTCGCTTTTAATACCAATAGCAGAACATACGGTAACTTGAGCTTCGATCCAAGTCAGTAAGGTATTATATGCGCATTTTCGCTCGCCATGCTTTAGTGGGTGGTATATTTATTTCTGGAGCATTTAGTTCATTCCTGACCAAACGTATTGCAATGTCCAAGTTTAATGGACCCTTACATCCCTCTGCTCTTGTCGGCGTTTCTCCAAGTGCTATGTACGGACACAGACACCTCTAAATAAAATTAAACAAAAATTATTTTTCGTTTCTCTTGTCATTGCGTATTTATTCAGTCGACGTTCAGTTGCTGGCACACCTTCTTATGAGAACAATGTTTAACCCGCGTTAGTCTATTCGTCGTTTGTTGATGCCTGGCTCTATGTGGGATCTTTGGGGTACAATGGTCGCTATGAGGCCCTGAAATGAAGAGTTAGCCGGAGTTCATGTGGCTTTAACAGAAGCCTCTATGTCACGAAGCTCCTGTGGGGCACCGAGAGAGAGCGTGTTGCCTGCGTTCATGTAAGCGTTGCCTGTTGTTGCCACCAGGCGCTACGAGAACCCTCCTTGGCACGGTTCACTATTCGATGGCCCTGAAAAATAATATTTTTCCTGCGTTAATGTAAGCGGAGGCTGTTGTAGTATGAGGGGCCTCTGGAGCGAGATAATCTCTGCGGGGCCCGGAGACTACGAGAGTTTCGCAGATCTGCGTTGTCTTCAGAGAATCTATTACGTCCGAGTTTCTGTTCACTTAGGTATAGGTTTTTTGGAATTAATGTCAATGCATGGATAACGACAGCTCCATCTGATGACAGAGTTTCTCAGAGTCAATCCACAAACCCATAAAACATGTAGTTGCTCCTAGACCATCAAAACAAGTAACCCTTCATTGTTTGTTCGCAGATCAATAATTTAAAACATCGATAACTCGAAATGGTCTTCCAAAATATTTACAATCTACACTGGGCAATTTGCAAATAGTTCCCGGTACCTTAAGCTACCTAAGGCCTAAAATAGAACCCATCAAGATATTCATCATGTTTATTTACCGTAATCCGTGTCACTTCCTAAACTCAAACAAAGCACATCATTAAACAATTGAACAACGGTCTTGGCTGAGATCAAGTTCGAATATAATCTCATGCAAGCGGACCTGATATCACTCCACGGAGACTGCTTCCTGTGGTTCGTTTACTGCGCTCACTGATTCCATGACTTTCAAGTAGCTCAATCGACTTGACCGCTTGATACTCTGACAAATTCATTTCAAACAGAAGTGATAGACCTCTTCTTCTAAGTCATCGCCTCGATCAACTGTGAAATGTTCGGTATAATCGTGCGAAGTGTATTGCAGCTGACGGTGGTCAATTTGTAATAAAACTATCAATTGTTTTATTTCGATTGAATTTGCAAATAACTTCGTCGTTATTTCCAGTGAAAATGTAAAACATGTACCGTCGCTGTTTAAAATCGCATGGGAAAGGGAATATCGGTGAATGTTACGTTGAGCATCGTGTTTCATCTTAAAATGGTTCAACTACTCGCGGAAATCGATAAATGGACGCATTCTCCGCCGTTATTTTCAACGTTGGAGCGAGGGGATATTCTATATTGATTAAATGACGTATTGATTTTGGGCAATTGTTCATTCTTACTTGCAAACTCTACTGCGATTTAGTTTGGCACGTGCGAATGGAGATCCGTGCACCAACCAATGATGCAGCCCAGTGGCATCCGTTCGATTTCTTCTTTCTCCTTTTAGTTACTGTCACTATTTTTCCCCGATGTTGATGTCACAGACGCTAGTTTTCCTAATAGATCAAATGCATAATATGTATTCAAGATATTGATGTTAGGAATCATTTCAATGTATACAGAATCATGCAGATAGGCAGAATATACAGAATCATGCAGATACAGACACTAGGCCGAGTCCCCCAGGAAGAGCGGTGGCTCACCTTGCGTTACTCTCATACACTCACACTCGAACAAACTCAGCAGTGTTGTGCTAAATGCCTGGCCAGGAGATTCCGCAACACACACTCAGGGTCAGGTATGCGATTCGTGGTCAGTGTCAGCAGCAGGACCCGTCAGTGAAACTGGTTTACCCCTGCTGCATCACAGTGACCGGGCCTCTCCCCCACCCACGACCATCCCGTTTCTCAACACGAAGCCAAGGGTGGGAAAGCACATCCGGGCATTGTCAAAACTCAATCTATTTACAACTATTCATCGCTCGCGTCTATCCCCTGCACGGACTTTCGCTACCTTCCCACTCAAGTCTCCCCTCCCCAAGGCCTGCTTTACACCATACATCCACCCGAACTTCGATCAACCTCTAGGCTAACGACCACTTGCCTCCGCCTACAGATTACTCTTTTTAACAATATATCTTCATCCACCCTCACCATGCTCCCGAACCATATCAGAACATGTAAATTCTCTAACTTCTTCATCATCCTTGTTCTAATTCGAACAACGTCGCTATTGATCCTGTCCTTCAGCGTCACTCCAGCCATGCTTCTCAAACATTTCATCTCGCAAACAATTGACCTTCCTCTCTCCTCCGCTCTCACCCCAAGTCTCAGCTTCCTAGTGAGCATTTCGAACAACTATACCCTCATACAACCCTGTCTTGGTTTCTCTCTCTAACGTCCTACAGTACATTACACTCTCCAGTACACCCAACACATTACACCCTTTCTTCACTCGCAACTTCACTTCAGTTTTCGCTAGTTCAGTCTTCTATACCTGAGAGACAGGGAACTTGAAACACTGAACTTCCTTCAGTACCTCTCCATGTAGGAGGACACTATAAGCCTGCTCCCATCGACATACCACGAACATCTCATTACTTTACTGTATCAACGGTAACTAGTAGCTTCCCACTCACACACACTCTACCAAACTCCGACACTGGCTTACTACTATATATTAATTCTTGGTTCGTTTCTTCTTAGTTTTAAAGAGTCATCCATGCTTGCCGCTACTGTCTTCATGCTTGCCGCTACTGTCTTCATGCTTGCCGCTACTGTCTAACGAATCTACATTGGCTTGTCATATTGTGTCCCATCAACACGAATGAAATGGTTTTGGTGTACAAATTACACAAAAACACTCTATAATTCTGATTCCAATTGAAGTATGACTAGGTTAAAATATATAAGTTGGTCACGAATAAGTTAATTATAGATCCGACAAAATAAAACATTATGATTTACAAATCTCACGTCATTTCAACGAAGAAAAATCGACGTTTTTGGCAGAGAATCGGTGAAAAAAAGTCATTGCTCAAAAGGGGGGGGGGGGGAATGGAGGAGCGTGTTTTTTCTGAGTACGAAGCAACGACTTCCAAAAATCGGCAAATGGATGTATTTTTCGCCGTTATTTGCGAACAGTGTGCAAGATAGAAAGTTTCATCGTTCGTATCGACAGCAACATTTTATGAGAGATGCTGATTTGAGCAAGCTAATTAAACAGCTATGGCGACCATTATAGCATTGAACACTGACAGTTTATATCGATCAAAAAAGGATTACAGAATGAGTTCCTGTTAGGTATATCTTCAGTAATGCACAAAAATTATTCACTGATATCCAGTTAAAAAACACGGCCAGCATCGGCGGTGTTAATCTTCCGTGCTCGAGAGTCATTGGGTGTATCGGGAAACATTTGGAGTAACTTGAATCCGGACAAATGAGGCGCGCGGTGGCTTACAAGTCAGCCGAGCATCTGACGTGGACCAACTTCCATCCACAGTCAGATCCTCATACGAAGCGATCTGCCGCGCTTCGTTTTCCTTCGAGCAGAAAGTAAAACATGAATGCAAAATACTTTGGTTGGGCAATGCGGATCACACTGGTTTTGGTGGTGGAGACAAAAATTATTCAGAACAACAAATACAATTATTCAACTCCCCTACCCCCAACACCCCCTTCCCTTACTTCCCTCCTTCCCCTCCTTGAATATTTATAGACTTGTCTTGAAAAATTCACTGAAGTCTAATCCGAGAGAAGGGCTAAACGTTACAATAACGCAGTGTCACAAAATCCTTTTCCGTTTTCTCGAATGTTTCTATTGAATACATTTTTGTGATCCGTTAATCCCTTACTAAACGTCTCTGAAAACTCTGCCAGTTGTTGTGACTGTTACAAGTGGAGATAAGAAGGGGGGGAAAAATATTGCACGAGTTTTCATTGACGGAATCAAGTCATACTATCACAATCAAACGGATTTCACATCACTCCACGGAGATTACACCCAAGATTTAGTTTATTTTAGTTATTGGCAACTAAACATGAAAATTATTAGTCCGTTTGTGTCCGGGAAAACTAGTAATAAAGCACAAGATTTTTTCTAACGAGCCTAACACCATCACTGACTAGTAGTTTTATGTCTGGCCGTCTTCAAAGCTTGCTGCTGAGACTCTTCATATGGCTGGGAGTGCTCTGAACGGGATGAAGTAGGTGCTCTATATTGAGGTAACTATAATAACCGGTTGAAAGAGGAGCCCTCTATTAGGTTCCAATGATACGCAGCCAATATTTCTTAAAGCAATACCGATGCATCGATGTTGGAAAGTATTTTATGCAATAGCGGTAATTCGATCCATTATTGACGTAATGAGCGGTACCGATAACAATACAAGTATCGTCGATACAATTTATTTATACGTTATGTCGACACAAATAATATAAAAAATATTAAAATTATTAGACTTCCATGCATGAAGAGAATTGAAGTTTCCGGATTGGGTTAATATGAATATAATGGAGAGTTAAGGTAATTAAACAACGGAATGTTGAATCAATGGTAACACTTAGTTTCTATCTACTTCATAGCGTATCATGCCTATCGTATTATTATTATTATTATTATTATTAAATCGTTTATTTCCATCATCTAGCAATGGGTTTTCAATACTTAGGTCTAACACGTCAAACCTATTTTTTAAAATGCCCTATTTGAATTAGCTAAGCGAGAAATAAAAATGAATTTGTGACAGCACATCTCCTGTCGGCGGCCGATTTGTAGCTACTTTGTGTTGCAAAACAGTTATCACAATGTGTGCTATGTTTTTAAGTGAAAAACTCACGGGCATGGAATTGATAAATCCAAAATAATGAATACATCGCAGGTCATCTCCAGTAGGCGGCTGGCTTGTCTTTCATGGAACTGAATGGAATACACAATATACCATTAAATAAATACCAACACCTATAGATTCATTCAAATATACATATACATGCACGTACATATATTTACAAATACATATACGTGTGCACATACAAATACACACATATACGCGTACATACCAACATACATATATGGACGACAATCAGTATAATTCAGTGGGGGAATACAAAACTCAGATGGACGGAGTTCTACAGGAGAAGAATAGAAAACAATGTTACCTTTTATGATGGCGATTGCAACTTAAAAATGGTACGGTAATTGGTAGAATTCATTAATTTATTTATTTTTGTATCGAATTAACTTCTGTGAGAGAGAGCGGCTACATATTACTCATCGACAGACAGAGCACACTTTAAAAGGATTGAGACATTGAAATAGATGAGACGTTAGTTAACACAATGGGTAATTGACAGGGGCAATTGTTGATTGGTGTGGGGATATAATAACCAGTTACAGCTAAGTATCAATGAATCAGAATAATCCAATGCTGGAGTACACAAGTCGGATGAATATACTTCCGTCATAGAAGACAAGGTAGAGTATTAGCTTATAAGTCAATGATTGTATCATCAAAAATGGTACGGTAATTGTTAGAACCAGTTCAATGAGTGATATTAAAAAGAGTTAACCTTTGTCGAAGTTAGAAGCTGCCTTTCGTCCTCAAAAAAACTGAGTTTGTATTTTAATTATACTAAAACGAACAGGAACATTTAAAACATATAAATAGACGAAACGCTAGTTAACACTTATGGTAATTGGCAAAGATAATTGTGATCGGTAGCAACATAGAAAACATATGTATCGTCAGAGTAAAAACGATTAGATGGTGTCTCAATGTTGAGAGGGATGGTGTTGGTGGATTCGAACATACTCAAGAACAGAATGCATTTTCTGGTTACTGGTGTAATGCATTTAGCTTGTGTTTGTGGGCAAAATTACGGTTTTAAATTGATCGGCCAATAGATGTTCATTAGGCCTATTCTTGAAAGACGTGTTGGATTCAAGATTCTTGAGGCTTGTTGGGAGGTTGTTCCAGGATTTTGGTCCAGTGATCGAAAAAAGCTTGACAAGCCGTTTCTGTTTTCCTGTGTTCAACGTGCGAAGTATCATTATTCCTTGTGAAGTAAGCAATCGAGTGAATACATGCTTCTATGCATAACGTCAGAAATAGGTTAGAATGCGGATGACATTGCGTGCGTTTCCCTGCACTAGACTGAAAATGTGTTTCCCAAAAGACAGAAAACTGACTAGTCAATTAACGGAATAACACACACAAAAACACGTCTAAACTAATGACGTGCAAACACTGTGAGCTCAAAATGATGCAAAAGTTAGCGCAGAAGAGTAAGCTGGGCTTCCCTCAAGAAAATCATTTAAACAAAATCATTGATGATTATTATATCGGAATATTTTCACAAATAGGCATAGTCGATTTAGACAAGTCGCTAACTTAGTTTTCAAAAATATTTTGGTTTCCCGACCACAACAGCTGCAAAACAAATAGCCGTAGCATTCCGTGCTCACACGCATAACAGTGCTCGAGGCCAAATGGCCCATGTGGTTCTGACAGCCTGCACATCAGACGACATCGCACAAGTTCCTTACTGGATGGATCAGCTTAGGTAATCAGCTGATGTTTGTTTTGGTTTGTGGCCATGAGAACTATCTTGTGGTCATGCTAACGGGGTGTAGTTGGTAAAAACTATGATGTGAAACATTGATCATATAATCAGAATCCAAACAGGCGTACAGACGGCTGTGCTCTGACCGTTTGTTACGTGTCTGTGTTGAAAACGATTGGCAGAAAACCATCATTTATCCAATAATCGCAAATCGAGTGCGGCAAAAAGCCCCATTGTTTTAGACAGTTTGTATTCAAAATGCCACAGGCATCAGAAATATTTCCGTTATATACACATGAATTGGTAATGTGCTGTTTATATTTTAACTGTGCTTATAAGTGCAGAATTCAAATTATACAAGGGCACGCGTGTCGGAGGCCGGGTCGATATTCGCCCATGTCGGTGCCCGTGTCGGTGCCCGTGCCGATGCCCGTGTCGGTGCCCGTATCGGTGCCCGTGTCGGACCCCGGCACGTGTTAATGTCTGTGCCCGTGACGGTGCCGGTGTCGGCGTGTCTGTGCCCGTGTCGGTGCCCATGTCGGTGCCCGTGTCGGTGCTCGTGTCGGTGCCCGTGTCGGTGCCCGTGTCGGTGCCCGTGTCGGTGCCCGTGTTGGTGCCCGCATCGATGCCCGTGTCGGATCCCGGCACGTGGTAGTGTCTGTGCCCGTTTCGATGCCGGTGTCGGCGTGTTTGTGCCCGTGTCGGTGCCGAGGACTGTGTTGATTCCATGTAGCTATTGTTTGACCAAAGTGACGGTGCTGCAGTCTATCACCAAAAATGTGCCGTAGCCAGAAGTAAGCTCCCAGGGAAACGGTCCAAAAGATCCCCAGCCGCCAGCAAGGTTAGTGAAGGCATCGCACAATATTGATTTTAAGTTGTTTATATGGCCGCTACCCGAGCCGGTGACAACGATCCAATTTTTCCTGAGTCATCATCACTCAACCCTTCATCGACCCACAGTACTCGACTATCACTCGCCTCACAGTACGTGACCATTCCTGGCACATCAAGTCTCGACAGCTATCGGCCTTAACTATCTGACCATTCCCGCTCATTACCACTCAAAACGCTCCCTCGTCGCTCTTTACTAGGCTATTCCTTTGCCAGAATTTCTTGACAATTCCCCGGCAATCATTTTTTGATCGCTTCCCGGCCATCATTACCTCACCTTCCCTCTTTTGCCAGTGCTCTGCTATTCCTCGTTCATCAGTCCTTGGTCATTCCTCGCTCGTTCGTAATCCACCGTTCCTCGTCCTTCATTACTAGTACACCAGGCCAGTGACATGATGGATCCTGCAGGACAGCAGACCAGTGACATGATGGATCCTGCAGGACACCAGACCAGTGACATGATGGATCCTGCACGACACCAGACCAGTGACATGATGGATCCTGCACTCCAGAGTATTGCCTTGAGATTCATGCACTCAAGGGGACGATGGATACGGGTCAAGCCGTCATCGGAAGATCATTTAACTCCTTAGTTTTCCCATCAAGAATTCTACTAGTAAAAGTCTTTTGGCATTGTTTTGCTCTCACTTCGTCTTATTGCAGAATCATGAAAGCGATCCGAAATTGCTCTCTTATCTCTCAGCAAAATTCCAGTGCTCAATTTAGTTGTGGAAATGTGGTGATAAAAGCAAGCCGCGATGGATATCCACTTATATAATCAAGGCTATTTCAGCCCAATTACAACGCCCGGAGAGTTACTGCGTCTGGGCCTTGCCTGGTGGACATTTGAAGAAGGTCTGGAGCTCCAAAACTTCAGGTTCTTTAGTCGTCATTGTTTAATAAATTTCGTTAGATGCAGTTACACTTCAATTGCTGTTTAAAGGCTCGGGCACAACATGTTTTGGCTTAGCTGGCCGCGAGCGAGACAAATTGAGTCATATGCGCAATTCATTTTCTTTTCTGACAATATTATTTTTGTCAAAAACCCTACGCCCTAATACGATGCAATGAAGATAGAGGACTTGAAATACAATTGGACATGACCCAACCCACAGGATAATAATTCCAGGAATGATTTTGAGATGTTTTCTTTGTTCTTTTATTATTGTTTTTTTTTCACAAAAATATGATCAAGTATAATGCAGATTTTTTCATAACTTTTCCGATAAAATGATTCAAAACTGTTGCACGAGAAAAAATATTCGGTAGCGATTGATGTTTGTGTGGTGTCTGGAAATTAAGTACTGGCATGTTAACTTATATTATACTTATAAATACGTTTTCTGATAGAATTCCTATTGTTTCGCTGTGAAACAGGTTGTCAAATATTGTTGTTACATTGTTTTACTCTACAATGTTCTTAGGAAGTTATAATAGAAACTAAACATTGTCACAGACTCTTTGACACAAAGAGAGCAATGAAATATTTGATGAAGATTTTAAATTATATTTCCAGTTGGTCAAGAGGCCTTTTATTTTACTTTCAAATATAGTGTAAATAAAAAAAGTGTGCACAATAATTTATTTTTCCATATAAAGAGGAATATAGTGAGAATCAATTTCGTTAAAATCAATTCACATACAATTTGTTGAAATGTTCACTGGCTTGACTTGATACCGGTCCCTATGACACTGGGCTTTTCCAAATATATGGGTATATTAGCTATTTCTACCTTGGTTGCGGATAAACATTGAATACATACCTATATAGTGTCTGATAGTCAGAACACGTGTGCCTGAAACTTAGAGGTTGCACATCTCATAGCTGCTCACGTTATTTGGCGACTCGTCCGATTCATTCGAGAGTTATTTCGTGAGCGGACGGTCACATGAACGGCGAATTTGGGTGAGACAAAAGTAGACGGTTTTTGTAGAGTTACACTACGATTCCGGACGCTGCTGTGAGACGAGTCCCTGGATGAAAGCTAGACGCTGAAACACCGCTGTTGTTTTAAGTTAATTACCGTGTATACATTTTAGGTTGGGCTACAGAACAATAGTACAGTAATAATGTTCATTTAGTTGAGATCAATAACTAACTCTGATGGGATACTTGAAGTGCTAGACGTTGAACTTAACTTTCTAATTCTGCTTCAATTGTCAAAGAAATGGATTTAACTGTCTTATGTAATATAAATTCGCTTTATCGAAAGCCTTCTAACAAAGTCCAAGAGACATAAAAGCATCCTTGTCCAGATCTAGTCTCGATGGTTTAAGAAAACACCTTCTCTTCAAATTGCCAACATTTTTATCTCCTTCTAATGTCCTTTATTCTTTATAGTAGGGGGCGGTGCATAGGTAATTTTCACTTTCCATTCCAAATTGATGCAAAAGTTTAGTGTTTAGTGCCAATTTGAAGCTAAGGGTCTAGAGTACAATTTAGGTTTGAGTGTCAAGCTGTCAGATATAAAATATCAAAATGATCCCCAAAATCCAAGATGGCTGCAAATTTCGCATCGAGCCTCATAACTTTTTGACTATTGAACACAGAATGGCGATTTTAGTCTCATGTAGGAGGAATTCAACAGCAATAACATAAACAGGATTGGAGATTGGAAGGCTGATTTTTATTTCTATATCTATGTTTTTGTGTATGATTCATAAATTACTAACTGACCTTTTTTTTCCTCTGAGATTACTGAGGCAAGGATATGGCAGTTCTGCATTTTGTGTCAGAGGCATACTGAGGAAGTGCTAGTCTGCATTCTTTCGAATCCTGTCTTCAGTCAGAGAGAAAGAGCGTACACAGAAATCATCAGCCTCGTCAATCAGTTTAGAGCAATTGGTGCTGCTCCCCACCCATACGTAGTAGTTCCTGATGAAGAATCATTAAAGAAGAACCGCGCATCCTGGCATAAATCTTGTCGTCAGCTTTACAGGGCAACAGTACTTGCCCAGGCAAAAAAAACGACCTAATGAAGGGCTGCCTCTTGCAAGAAAACGGTCCAAACAGAGTCATGAAGCTGTTGATCGTGATCAGTGTATATTTTGTGGAGAAACATATGCGGCAGACCACTCTTTCCAGAAGGTTACACTCACCCAACAGATACATGACAAGGCAGTCGCACTGGGTGAAGAGCGTATCGTAGCACTCCTAACCGAAGGCAATGTGGTTGCCATTGATGCCAAGTCCCATCGAAATTGTTGCGCAGGGTTCAATCGCCATTGCAATGCAATCTGTTAACAAAACACACCTACCGAAATTCTTGAGGCTACAACAGAAACTGAAGAGGTCACAGGAGGTGGTACAGTTTTTCCGCTGCAAAATCTGACATATATGATGGCCGAGGGATTAGAACAACGTGGAATCAAGAAGACCGTGAACCGGAAACGCCTAAAGGAAAGAGTCTTGGAAGAGTTCCCGGGTTTGACCGAGGAAAAAGGTCTCCGAGACCGAATCTTCGTCATTTATTCGAAGACGGCTAGGATAGTCATATCTGATGCTACTTAAACACCAGATGATAAAGCACGTACATTACTTATGGCAGCGTCGATTCTACGTAAAGCTGTCGTGGATCTCGAGACTGAATTATTTTGATTGTTCATTTCCTCCCAATTCCTCCCAATGGCTGTGAGGAATCACCTGTTCCACAAGGTATGAAGTATTTCTTCCGTCAACCCCTCACAGGGCCCAAATCATCGTCAGAATAAGATAATTCGAGGAAGATCCTGTCACTTAGTCAGTTGACCATGCTGAACATGACTTCTATTTCAGCCTCCACTTTCAGTGTTCCTCTCCCTCAAATTGCATTCCCTAACCAGAAGCATGAAACTGGTAGAATTACTACATAAATATGCTCTGAGCGTGTCATATAAGAAAGTCTGCAGCATTGAATCTAGATTGCACAGGCTATTGCATTTCAGGCAAGGAGCCAGGCTGATATTATCTGTCGTACTAATTTTCATCATGGCATTTTCACAGTTGCAGCCCTGGTTAACCTTGATACAATCACTGCAAGCTCATCGTTCCATGGAACTAGTATATCAATATTTTAATTCCGCACGTCACACTCGCCTGGATTGGAACAACTCGCAAAAAAAGAGACTCGCAGCAGCAGGGAACCAATCATGTCCCGCTCGTTTACGATTGTACCACCTGTGGGCCGAAATCTTCTCACCCAACCTCCAGTCAAACATGCACAACCGGTGGAAACGATTTCATTCAATGATGAGAAACAGCACGAACAGGCATGGATGATATTCTATATTTGGATTGCGAAACAGAACAAAACACTCAAGCGATGCGGTCTTCCTACCATGCTGCTCGAGCAGATCATGTTGGACAACCGGAAAAATGCTTGAAGCTCTCCTGCCACTTTTCCATGAAAAAGCCGCCGCTCCTGATTCACATGGGATGGACCTGGTGAAAAAAAAACTAAGCACCTAAACCCACACCAAGTCCCTGTGTTGGTAGTGGACCAACCACTCTATGACCTCTCCAAGAAAATGCAATGGACCGTCCCTGACATTTTCGGGGAAGACAAGTTTGTTGTTGTGCTAGGTCGGCTTCACATTGAGATGGCTTTGTGGAGCACCATGGGAGATCTTTTGCATGTGTCTGGATAGCC
Organism: Gammarus roeselii; assembly: GCA_016164225.1. NCBI lineage: Eukaryota > Metazoa > Arthropoda > Malacostraca > Amphipoda > Gammaridae > Gammarus > Gammarus roeselii. Next base: position 14,804 of record SDVV010006596.1, read on the forward strand.
TGGAACACTGAAAAAAGCAAGGCTAGTGTAGACAGCTTTTCTGAAAGCATCAAATGTAATGCATTTCTGAAAGCATCAAGTCACTGTTATGGTACTTGACAGACTTCTAAAGCGAGCCTACGAAGACAGTGGAACCGTGATGGCTCTCGAAGACTGGGTTGAGGTAGCTTCTCAACGGTGGCCAACGTTCAAATTCTGGCTACTCGTACACAAGTACCAACAGATCATATTCATGTTCATCCTGGCACATCGGGAGCGCAAGGTAGAACTCATGGTTAACACCCTGCAGAAGCTTGTGCTTCTGATCTTTGTTCTAGATCACCAGAATGACCCCAGGTGGATTCCAATTTTCATACGAGACCTGCAAGGTGTACCAGATAGCATCCAGGAAAAGTTTAAGAAGGAGCACTGGACCATAACTAGAAGCAATCGCCGTTTCTCAGCCTATCTCCTCGATCAAGCCAACACGCAAGCCAACAAAAGAGTGAAAGGAGTTTTTGTCTTTATTGGTAGAACACAGAACCATGATATGCTGGAACGCTGGATCGTGACTGACCCAGAAATCAGCCGTATCGTTGAGGAGTTTAGTGATTCAAATGATAACGATGATGATGAAGAACTCCCTCATCATGAGGAAGGATATGCATCTCAGAACCAATTTCTACGTCATGCAAAAGATCTGCTGGAGGTATTGCTGAGCAATGGAAATCCTTTTGAGGAGCTGACCATGAGGAGCTACTTGCGCCAGATGGTTACGACTTCATAATTATTGATGGTGGAGTACTGATACACTCACTTCCTGGAACAACTGTCCAAGGCAAGACCTTAGATTCATGTTTCGGCAAGGTATTCAAGTCAAGAGTTCGTCACGACTTGAACCGATCGACAAGAGTAGATATTGTCTAGGACCAGTATCGTGCCCTGTCGATCAAAGGAGGAACAAGGTAAAAGCAAGGAACAGGCACCAGACAACGCATATGTGGTACTGCAACAATCCCAGGAAATTTACAAAATTTTCTGGCGGACATAGATAACAAGAAGGAACTTTCCTCATTCCTGTCAAAAAGAATAACAGAAGAAAATTTTCTACGATGACAGGAATGTCTACCTAGCAGCAGGTGATCAAGTCCACCATGTTGGAAACCACCCACCAATGGATCAATGCAATCATGAGGAAGCTGACACGCGTATCTTAGTTCATCTCCTCTACGTTCTCCAATGTTCGTCACTTGGGATGATGTATGCTGGAGACACAGATGTTGTCGTCATCTTTCTGAGTAATATCCATCACATAAAAGATTTTAATACTCCCGCAAAAACTTGGATCTCATTCAAAGCAGGAAAGCCAAACGAAATGATCTCTCTGAACACTATCGTCACAAACCTAGGCACGACAACGTGCAAAGCCATGGTCCTTTTCCACGCATTCACTGTATCAGACAGTACTTCTTCCTTCAAGTTCAAGGGCACGATCCTGCTGCACGTTGATGCACAAAGTGTCGTCTCTAATGGAGCAATTTGCTCCTATTGTCGACACTCCATTCCAAACATCGCAAAGGTTTAAAGAAGTGGCAACAAACTTTGTCTGTAAACTGTACTCAAGTGAATCCAGCAATGAAAATGATGTGAACCTCGTCCGAATGAGGCTGTTCTCACAGTAGACTAGGAACGTGGAGATAATTTCCCCAACTAAGGATGCTTTGGATCAATATCTGAAAAGGAGTGTATTCCAGCAAGCATCAGGGCAACAGCCCACATTTTCATGGCACCTGTTAACAACTCAACTAGTTATGGCTGGATAGGAAGGGACTGCAAGCTTCTTCCCATTTAGACCACGGTGCCCCTCGCAAATGATGTGTTCCTCCTGGATGCGAAGAGTACCTGCCCGATTAACTACCATCGCTGCAAGTGCCTGAATACAAAGTTGAAGTGCGCATGCGAGAAGCAGCTGAAATAAAACAATTTTTAATATTAACATGTAAAATAGATTCCTGTGTAATGTGTTATCAAATTTCTTATAGAATATGTAGTTAAAGGATTTGTTTCATGAAATCTGTTAATCATTATTTCCCAAGTATGGCTCAATATAAGGGAATATATGTTCCAATCATGTTTATTTTAGTTATATTGGCATCCTCATATATTAAAACCAAGATATAGAGACTAAGATCGACATTCTATGTTCAATAGTCCAAAAGTTATGAGGATTTCTGCAAAATTGGCCGCCACAATGAATTTTGGAGACCATTTTGATCATTTCCAATTTGACTGCGTGACACTCGAGCCAGAGTAGTTCTTTAGGCCCATACCTTCAAATTGACACTAAAAACTAAACTTTTGCATGAATTTGAAATGACTGAGTCTATGGCCCCCTCACTACTATATACATTATGCTCGATTAAACCAAAATTATGCTCGATTACACCAACATTATGCTCGGCGACGACAAAGCAGTGTCCGCTTGCTTCACTCTCCAGCAACATTCGTGGGCTGCTAGTGAGCGAGGCGTACAACACTACGATTGTGGCTGTGTGTGTTTAGAAGCTGCACTCGTCAACAAAATTGCGAGTGATGCCGTGAGTGCCTGTTCGCTGCAGTCACCTACAACACCGCAATGGCGGCCGTGAGTGCCTGTTCGCTGCAGTCACCTACAACACCGCAATGGCGGCCGTGAGTGCCTGTTCGCTGCAGTCACCTACAACACCGCAATGGCGGCCGTGAGTGCCTGTTCGCTGCAGTCACCTACAACACCGCAATTGCGGCCGTGAGTGCCTGTTCGCTGCAGTCACCTACAACACCGCAATGGCGGCCGTGAGTGCCTGTTCGCTGCAGTCACCTACAACACCGCAATTGCGGCCGTGAGTACCTGTTCGCTGCAGTCACCAACATCACCGAGAGTGCGGTTGTGAGGGCCAGCTCGCTACAGTCACCAACAACACCGACAGGGCTGCCGTGAGTGCCCTGGGTGCTGTCATCACCAACACAGCAACTAGTGTTGCCGTGAGTGCCTGCTCGCTGCAGTCACCAACAACACCGCGAGTGCGGCCGTGAGTGCCTGATTGCTGCAGTCACCAACAACACCGCGAGTGCGGGCGTGAGTGCCCTGCTCGATGCAATCACCAACAACACCGACAGGGCTGCCGTGAGTGCCCTGGGTGCTGTCATCACCAACACAGCTAGTGTTGCCGTGAGTGCCAGCTTGCTACAGTCACCAGCAACACCGCGAGTGCGGCCGTGAGTGCCCTGCTCGCTGCAGTCACCAACAACACCGCGAGTGTGGCCGTGAGTGCCCTGTTCGCTGCAGTCACCAACAACACCGCGAGTGCGGCCGTGAGTGCCCTGCTCGCTGCAGTCACCAACAACACCGCGAGTGCGGCCGTGAGTGCCCTGCTCGCTGCAGTCACCAACAACTCCGCGAGTGCGGCCGTGAGTGCCCTGCTCGCTGCAGTCACCAACAACACCGCGAGTGCGGCCGTGAGTGCCTGCTCGCTTCAGTCACCAACAACACCGCGAGTGCGGCC
>SDVV010006597.1:0-18323 GCA_016164225.1 Gammarus roeselii
TTTTTTTTTTTTTTCATATATGTGTATATGTATTTGCTTTCATAGTTTTCTGCAGGGTTGTAGTTGTGCTCTAGGTTTTCATGCAAGTGGCTTTGGGTTTGTTCTCTGGAAGCCAATGGTGCGCATCCCTTCCAGCATCTTCCCGTTGTTCTGTGGAGTCTTTGTAGGTGCTGGCGCGCATGGCTGTGCTGGCCTCTCCTGGCTCGGTGCACTTGACAACTGGGTATACTGAGCTATTGAGAGGGCTGCAAAAGCAAGAATCAAAGGCAAAGGTAAGAATATCTGACCATCAATAAGCAGAGTTAGTCAACAAACACTAAGCAAACAGGCGTCACCTACCACACCATCCAGACAATAAAAAGATACTCGAGCATTGTACCTGAACACCGTAATCAGTTAATTTGTTGGACAAATTTAAGATTGTTCCTTATTTTACATCAGACACAACCATGGGCATCATTGGCCTGACCAAAAACTCCTCAGCAATGGGCTTTGATGGCATTTCATACTCTCATCTTAAACACAAAGGTCCACGTACCATCAAGACCTCCACAGACATCTTAAACCTCTTCAATCTACACAACACCATACCCAACATCTGTAAACAAGCAATTAATTCCATCTTGAAACCCATTGAAGCCACCACTGCTTCAACTACATTCAGACCTAGTTCTCCTAAAATTCACCCCCTGCCCTCCCTTCCCCAAATGAAGACTTGATTATCAAAGGGATTACCCATTTCCCACTTTCCTCTAAATATCATAGTTGCAGTGCACAACAGTTCACAACCAATCAACAACTACACAAAGATCATCCACAAAAACTTGTAAAAAAATAAACTAGCCCAATGCACTCTTGTATGCACAATTGACATGAGTAAGGTCTTTGACACAGTTCCAAGACAAGTTACTTACTTAACATGCACATTCACCCAAACAACAAGAGGTGGCTTATTTCCTGCAACACCACAGGAATGCTCAGTCTACAATAATAAACCATCAGGAACATGCCACTTCCCTAAATGTGTCCCCAAGGCTCTGTCCTTCCTTCTTCACCAATGGCTTCATGCATGATCTATCCAAACAAACTTTAACCAACACCTACATCAGTTCATTTGCTGCTAACCTCACAATAATCACACAGCACCACAAATAGAAGACCACAGATGCACATATCCAGCCATACCTGAACTCTCAAAGTCTGGCTGCAAGACATCAGAATGAATGTGTCTGCAAGAAAGACATCCCTAACATTATTAACATCAGACAACAGTGAACTCTGCATCCACTCTCATGTCACACTCAACTACACTCCCATTCCCCACCATTCCACTATCATAGTCCTGGGAGTGCCTTTTTACACAGAATTGATGTACAAACATCACTTTGGTCAAACCTAGACTAAACATGATCTGGGCACTTATCACAACTACCTACAGACACTCCAAAGATTCAATTACAATAGTAAAAGAACAATTCATGAGACCCATCATTTCCTACACAATTACTGCCTGATCCTCTGACCTTGCTCCCACACTCCTTAACTCTCTAAAAAGAACACAGACCACAGCATTATGCCTAGCAATGGGCTTTACACAGACCGTGACATATTTCTCATCTGCGTGAGGAAACCAAGGTCTTCCTTCTCAAACATCATTTTTATATGAGGGGGTCACAATTTTTTAACAAGATTGTAAACCCAGCATATCCCGGCCACCACCTATTGAATCCACGTCAAAATCTACTAAAACATATAATGTTGAACATCAACAAGTGTGTCTGTATGCATTTCTACAGGGTTTGTCTCAAATTGGAGCAGCTTGGTGATGCAATTGCTTACAATTTGAATGATGTGGCACTCAAGCCTGTCTATTCCTGCAGGGACTTAGGAGTGCTTGTTGACTCAAGGCTGCAGTCTCATCTCCATGTGAGGAGTACTGTAAGAAAAGCTTCTACACTCGCGACCAGTCTGCTCTGCTACTGTCAATAAGAGTTCTGTTTTCATGGTGTCCTTGTTTGTTACTCATATAAGACCCATCTTGGACTACTGCTCATGTGTGTGTAATGTGGGATATTTGGGGAATAAGAGACTGTTGGAGTCTGTGAAGAAATGGTGGACCAAGGAGATTGAAGAGCTGGTGGTGTGGAAGATGGTGAGCAGCTCAGAGCTTTGCAGTTGTTTTTTCTGTGAAGGGGAGGTTGTTGCGTTTGGATCTGGTGAAGTGTTGGAAGGTTTCTCATTGTTCTATGGATTCAGGTTTGTCTGCTTTGTTTGAGAGAGCTCCAGATATTGGTACATGTGGGCATTATTTCAAGCTGGTGGTTCCTTGCTGTCAAACGGTTAATAAAGGCAGATTCTTTTATTCTTGCTGTGTGCAGGTTTGGAATAGACTGCGCGCTTATATGGTTCAGTGTAATTCCCTTTGTGGCTTGAACAAGGCCTTGGTTGAGGAGTTGGTGGAGGTGTCAAATGAGTTTTGCTGAACCCAATGGAGATTTGATTTTGAGTTTTTTCTGTGTGTGTCTCTGCTAGTTGTGTTCAATTGTTGACTGACTTCAGTGTTATTTTTCCTTGACCTATTGAGCCCATTCCGACCAGGGTAATGCTGCAGTTTTTGTGTCATGCTGTTCATTTTGATTGCTGGCGCGTCAAGGTATGCTGCCTCCCATGCATGCCTGCATTGCCCTGTTGGTGGGGCTGTGGGGTGCTGCAAAGGGGAGATTCAAAGGTGAGATACACTGGCGAGATACACTGGCAGCTCACTTGGGCTCCCTTGACATCACTATTCCCTATCTTACAGATAACACATCTAAGCACAAACAGATACACACATGCTTCATAGCTCATTGCACTGGCTGACCAAAGAATAAACACGGTCCTATATAATCATCTACCAGAAATGGGCGTGGAGGAGTGGGGTTGCGCAGGGATGAAAGGGTTTAACTGTTGAGACTGAGATGCGGGCCTCACACGATCCTCCTGTCTTACCAACATTGACTCGAGAACACCCCTTCCGATCGTACCTGCGGTGCCGCGACGCGCCGATACGGCCGTGCACGTCATTACGTTGTGCTCGGCCATGACACTCATCGGGCTCGTTCACTTAACCACGCCGGTGCCTGATTTTTTTTAAACACCCGCGTGACAGCATCAACATTTTTGTGGGTGTAGGTTTATTATAAAGGCCTGCCCTGGTCATAACATTCTTAACATGCTCATGTTGGTGGGTATCCCAGCTTTTTTGGGCTGTGTGCCGGCCGTGGCTCCTCCACTGCCAAGAGTGTTGGAGTTGATTATTTGAGTGTAGATATAATTGAATGAATTGCATGATATAATTTGAGCTTGTCTGTTTTGTGCAGCTACTATGTCTGTGATGCAACATTTACTGCTTTTCAAACTATGTGCATCTTATTGAAGGGTTATTTTATTCTGTCTTAACTTCTCTCCTGCCACCACTTGGGGGGTTGGTTTAGGGAATAGTATTGAACATAACCTTAGCAAGACATCTTGGGTTGTCTTAGCATCATACAAATTATCTATGAATTCTACCCGTTTCCCCCATTTCATCAGCTCTAGTACCCAATTTTCTCTGTCATGGACAACCACCATCGTGGTCATACAAGGGAATAAGCTAGTAGAGTATGATACCTTCTGGGTAGCAAGATGTAATACTTGGCATGCAAAGCATCTTCAAGCTATGTGTTTATGTACAGTGCATCAAATGCTATAGCTAAACAGTGGAAAGGAGAAGAGGCTGGTCATTTTTTTTAGTTTTAACCTAAAGTGTTTTCTACTTTGACTAAGATTAAACATCTATGCAAAATATGGTTATCAAATTTGGTTTTTGATTATAAGTTATCATTGAATGAACAACATTTTATGCTACCGTATTCAAAATTTCATTCAAGATATAAGATTAAATTCATCAAATTATGCAGCTGATTTGCCCTTCTGCTAACCAGTCTTCAATGATCTTCCATTCTAGGTTTGGTTTCAACAAGAACAACAACAACAGCTGCATCATCACCAACAACAGTTAAACTTTCCCTATTACTCTCAAAATGATGATGCTTCCTCCTCCAACATACCTGAAACGAAGCAGCTGCCCTCGTTGCCTTCACACCCAGTGTTCTCTGACATCCCTGCTGTGGGAGTTTCTACTTGCCCTCTTCTTGGTGAACCTTTAGCCTCTGAACTGCTGATGCCTGAGCAACCTTCTACAGCTACGGCTTCCTTCCTACGTTCTCGACCTCAACGTTCTGCTGCTGTCCACGTTTCTAACACAACTAACAAGGGCATGATGGTCATTTCAGCCACCTCGTGCAATTCTAAAACTACCACAGCAGCAAAAAAAACTACTACATACAAATGCAAGTTCTGCCCCAACACATATCGCCTGGAAACCTATGTTAGGAAGCATGTGAGGAGGAAACACAAAGAAGAACTTCTCGCTAATACTGTCAGAGGATCATCAGCTTCTTGTGATGTCTCTTCCAGTAGCTTTATGGCTACTGTACCCACACTATTAGCAACTACTCCTTCAACTGTTAATTTTGCACCATGTTCTTCAAAATCCACTGTCTTGTCTGAAACTATTAGAAAAGAGGAGTTTGCTGTTAAGAAGAAAGAACTGCCTCCTCCTACACTAAGATCAACTCGCATCCGACCCATTAGGCCTAAAGGGCCATAAGCGGGTTATGAATGCAGCATTTAAGTGTCTTCGTGTTGGCTTTGGCACCGACCAAATTCATAAAACAAAAATGCTGCCAGGTCCTCTAACATTTTGTGAAGTACTTGTGAGTGTTTTTTTTGGCTCAGACTCATTACTAAAAAATTAGTTCTAGTTCAGTCATTTCCAAAATGTTTGATCTTGTTTTTTCTGCCCACTTTTTGTTGATCTGAGACATTTATTTAGGCCCATTGCATAAATAATTCACCATATATGTTTTCAAGTTCTTGAAAACACATAAATCCTTCCTGTTGTTAGATGAAATGGACTAGAATTTATAGATTTGTGTAACAGTAGTAGTGGCTTTCCTGAACTCTCATGCTGTATTGTTGTTGTAGGTCACAACCTATTTTGGGTATGCATGAAACCTGTTCATGAACCATGTTATATAGATTATCTTGTATGTATGCATTGAATGTGTCATTTGACATTGATTCAATATGTTCAACAATTCATCTAATATTACTTTACAGCCAGTTTTTGCTTATCAGCACCTATCAATAAGCAGAATTATTTTTAAGCATTTATAAATAAATTATCCTTGAATAAATTCCTTTTGTTGCTATGGCTTAGAATTTTAGACTTAGTGTTCCCAACATGGCGACATCATTGCAAAATTCTGAAAATTGAACCAAGAGCTGAATCCGAAGTATGGTATCTGGGTATGTCTTAAAATTCTAACCTGGTACACTGCTTTAAATCTTCAATCTACAATCTTTTATGAAAAGTGATCTAAGCTGTATATTTAGTTTTGATTCATACAGGAAGCCATCTGCCCTTCCATTTGATTCCTACAATATTCACACCTATTGTTTCTTGATGACATTTGCACTCCTAATTGATTAAATGCTTCTTAATGTAGATAATTCTGTTTTATTTATTTCAAGATGCCATTCTCAATGACATGTATATGGTCAATTATTGAATAAATCTTTTATGAAGTTGTATGTAAAATTGATTAATTTGTCTAATTAGAATTTTTCCCAAAACACACTTTTATGAAAAAGATGTGTATATCACACATTTGGAATAATATTTCTTATATTTTATTAGAACACTATAACATGCCATCAGTACTTTGAAGCAAGTGCTAGTGTATATTGCTAAAAATGTAACAATATAATTCAACATCCAGTCCATTTTATTATCAAAATTCTAAAACAACCTATTTCCTTATTGATTGGAAAGATATTCATGAACCTGGTTAATCATGTAGTTTTATAGAGTCTTTGCTTGCATGCAATCATTAATTTAAATGTGACGGTTCATTGTAGATCTTGGATGATTTTCTGATGATGCAGCCAAATTCGGATTTGTATTGTGGTTTCTCACGTTGCAAAATTTACAAACATTGTTTTACTGTAGGGTACATTTTAAATTCACTACCTGCTAAATTCTAGACTATAATGATTGTTGAATCAAGTGTCATTGTTTATTCAAATAGAAATATAAAGGGTCTACCGAGTTGTTCAACCTAACATGATGTTTAACCGCATGATACTGCTATTCATTTTTATGTTAAACACTTACCTGCTCAGCTCATTGCCACCATTCCTCTTAGCTATAGATCAAAGGCCAAGATGAAGTAGTTCAAAGAATAGTGTCATTACATTGAGTGATGCTTAAGATGTCTAATGTTTTAAAACATTTTGTGGCGGAACATTGAGTGCAGCACCAGTTGATTTTTGAAATTGACACCCATTCCAATTCATGTGGACTATCTACTGTCTGAAAATTGAATAGGTGAATGAGGGCAATTTCTTGATGCTATGGTTATATAATAAACATTGATCTGGACTAGAATATTGTGATGTTTTGTTGATAGCCTAGTGTAAAAAAGTTCAGTTTCCAGAGTTTGAACTGAGCTGTCAAAAATCTTTCAACATTATTTTAGGCAGAGAGGAATTGATTTTTTTCTTGAAATGAGTCAACACCTTCTTGCCAAATATGTATGGACCATTTGATACTTGACCACATTTCATATGTTGACATTGCACTGTTTTCATGCTGGTGAACGTGGATTGATGTATGCTGTAGTAATAATAGTAAGGCAGAACAGAATAGTACAGTAATGGCTAGCTGTTGTAGCTAACAATAGTAAGATAGAATAGTACAATGATGGCTAGCTGTAGTAACAATAGTAAGGTGGAATAGTACAGTGATGGCTAACAAAAATTGTAATAGATAATTATTATAATAATTTCTACAAACTTGGTACATCAAATTTGTAAAATCTATTACAATTGTGTTAGTTGATCAGTCACTTGGAGTTGTGTTTAGTATAGAATGATGTACAAATATTAAACTGCACTCTTGAATATATATCTTTCATTCATGATTCCCTTCAACAAATCGCTTCAAACCGGGACAGTTTATACATTGTACATGAATGGACATGGAGAATTTGTTTAGTGAACAACCACTGACTATTTCAAGTATTGCTGCTTGTGCTGTTGGGTTTGAATTATACGCTTGTGTCATTGAATTGGGTTGTCATTGTCATAAATTTGGATTCCAGTGTGGCTAGGATACTTGATCATTCCATGTCATGGTGTCACTTGAACTGTGTTCAATCATGAAACATTCTGTCTTTGAAGTGGTGGATACAAAGTTATTTCATCAAAAATTAATCAAATCATAGGGAACTTTTATATTTATGTTATAAATTTTTGACAAGATTTGAATTCTTTTTAGATGTACTATATTTCTTTGGTAGAAGTTCACTGGTTGCTTGTCCTGCGCTGCTAACACAAAACAGATACTGTGTATATTCAGCACTTGAGAAGACCTCACATGAACTTCTTTTTCTTCCCTGCTAGGACCGGTTTCATCAACACTCCCTGCTATCATCACCTTCTGGGCTAGTACAAATCTCAACCAACATCAATACATTTCCTCTTTGTCACACTGATTCAGCCAAGTCAGCTGATACAGGTTCTCAGAACCAACAGCTTCTGCAACATCACAATGACATTGATGAAGGTAGTGAGGAATCATTGGGTTCTCAACCATTGTCTTCTCGACCTGGACATAAGCTGTGCATGTTCTGCGGACGGCCCTTCTGGAAGACGAGTGACATGAAACGTCATCTTCGAACGCACACCGGCGAGAGACCTTTTGCGTGCTCCTTCTGCCCATACAGAGCCAGTAGGAAGGATCTCCTGCAGAGGCACTTGCTCAGTGGCCACGGTGTTGAGCAGTGATACAGACCCGACTCATCGTTTGACCAAGTCCCCACTGTACAAATCAAAGGAGTTTCACTCCACCCAGGGATGCACACAAGGATCCTTTTGTTATGATGGTGTAAACTCAAATTGTGATCATGCATTTGTTCAATCTCATGCTATTGCTGTATTCTCATTGACGATCTTGCTGCTACTCTTAGTGCTGCAATATTATTATGATTACTTTTACTTGTAGAAGCGCAACACATATTCGAACTGGCAAACTAGATATATATTGGACTTTTAATATCATACTTGAGTTCTATTCAATATAGTTCTTGCAATATTGGAATGTATCTATGAAGTGTGAAATGTATCTTTAATGCCCATTGCACGTGTGTACTGAACAGCAAGAATGGAACTCGTCTTTATCCTGGATAGTCCACAGGCTCAGCAATGTAGATTCTCTGAACAAGTTTGTGTACAATGTATAACATCATGATCAAACTTTTAGACCTGTTGTAAATCGTGTCTCGTTTAGTCAATGTTGGCCTGTTCCAGCCAGTTATACCAAGACCGAAATATCACAAATTAGATCTGTTGTAAATCATGTCTCGTTAAGTCAATGTTGACCTGTTTCAGCCAGTTATACCAGGACCGGAATATCACGTGTAATACACATGTTGATTCTCACCGCTGCTCTGGGACGAGAGACATTCGTTCTCGTGGAGCTCGTCATGCTGAGAGTCGTAGCAATGCAGACTGTCGCCCCTACCTCTCTATGGGACTTGGCTCATTAACACCCTATATACTTGCTATTCTAGGTGCACCAGCTACGCAAAGCACCTCGAACTTCAGTTAATGAACCCGAATTATGGCCATTTATTTTCTACTGTGATCTCGATTGTGTTATTTGAAATGTTAAGAAATAACATTAGGAGTATTGACTTCCTCAAAGTGAAGAAAGAAACATTAGGAGAATTGAATTACTCAAAAACGAAGCTTCCAGATATACATCGAGGTCTGATGTATTGAACTGAGACAGATTTGGTTGCGGGTACGTGTGAGAAACTTGTTGTCGACCCCATGGAAAGACGGAGACATCCCCATCATCTGTAATAGTTGTTATTGGTTCCTAGGGTAATGAATTGTTATCAGAACAATACTTTTTTAAGATTTGTTCAATACTAACTGTCGAATGACATGCAGTAAGACAATATTATGGTTTGAATAGTTAGTAGGATTATAAATCTCACGGCATCTGATCACACGATGAAATAATGGAGTATTAGTCTTCAAGGAAGCATCTCATCACTTAAGAGGTTGATGGGTTATTAGTCTTCTATAAAACACCTGATCACATCTTGAGATGATGGCTTATTGGTTAGCAGGACACTGCTAACCAATCAGATGATTGGTTAGCAGTGTCCTGTGAAAAATCTGATCTCGTCATGAGAAGATGGGTTATTAATCGCCTATGAAGCATCGGTTATAATAACCTATCAGCAGATGGTAGGTTATTATTATCCCATAATGTCTAAGGCTGCTATGTTACAGTCTGCAAATTTTACTTCGTCAAGGCTGCCAATCTTACACGCCCGTTCCGATATGATGATGTAAAAGTGTTTGTGATGCCCCTTTTCTGCATAGTTTTGGTTGTAATGTCCTGTTGCTAGAGACACACTTCCTGCAGATATTGTGATGTATCTATACATTTTCTGTATTACGTCATACGTAATTTTCAGTATCCATGAAAATTGTGTTGATATAAGAATTAAAATAAATCAGCACTGATAATCACCTTTGACTAACCTTGGTGTTAGTAATCATTTTGAACCTGAACCAAGTCGCTTCTAAGTCTAGCAAGGAGGTTGGCCGCCCACAAGGGAGCCTACATGAGTCAGGAGGGCCAACTCCATCAAAGATACCTTGTCTGCGGTGGCGGCGTCTGGGGTCCCGGCCTCAGCATAAGTCCCTTAACCTACCCTGTTTCATATCCTTGCCAGTAAGGATGGCTCCTTGTGCGCCGTTTCTGCGGTGTTGACGTGAACGCAACCTGTGCGCTGCCTGGGCCTAAGGCCCACCGACACTCCTACAAGACATTCCTGTTCCACCTGAGGTTATCCTTGCATGCGTCTTGTTAGTACATTGCAGTGTAGTTGAGGGATATGAACACGCTACAACTGATAATGTTCTGGTGTCCACGGTCAAAATTGAACCACACTTATGGCGGTTTGTCAACTGCCACATAAGTTGACACAACCCACAAAGTTAATTCAGGCGGCAGCAAAAACTTTCTACTCCACCACTGAGCCGGTCATCTCTTTCCCTCCTCCCTCCTCCCCTGTCTCAACTCGCGCGTCGGTGGATATCGAGGATTTCGGACAGTGCGCTAGCGTGGCCACCACCGTAGGGGAAAACCGAGTCTAAGCAACAACGACAAGGAGGTTGCTGTCGCCTTGTCATATTGTCTGAAAGTTGGGTCGTAGCTATGACAAAACATCATTTAAGCCTAAATTATATTACCACTTTTTGCCCTAGAGAGAGCAGTCATAGTGTTCTGTTGTGGCCAGTCGGTAGACCGTTCTTGAACCCACGATGTGTTGACTACACTTGAGTGTGCTGCACAAATTAAAATTTTCCTTCGATTTTCAAACTTCTACCAGAAATGAATATCTATTAATCATACAAATAAAACAACATCATCCTTAATATATCACCGAAAATAGCGTACTCCAGATCCGAACGCCCTTTGGCTTATTATGTTGTCAAAAATGTGATCAAACTACATCGCACCGGCGTTCATCGTTATGGCATCATTGCTCACAGAGATATAAACTACAGCCCACATGAGTATACTCTGTACATATTAGTCCATTAATCTTAGTCTACACAACTTGCTTCTACCCTTCCATCAAATAAAAAAAAATATCGTGTCTCCAGCCGCAGCGGAGAGCATAGTGTTTCATACAGTGACCCTGTTTTTTCTGTAGAATTACGAGTGTCATATCATTCAAAAAGGGTTACAGACCCTGATTGAAAAAAAAGGCCGTCTGTTCTGTTTGTCATAACGCTCGGATATCAAATCAGAACTCCTCCAACAGTTACACAGTTCTGATGATACAATACATCGTGTGAATGTTCTTGTTGAGTACTATAATACAACGCAGAGGGGTTATTCTTCAAATTTTTTAATGATTTAAATACAGATAGACACTAGGCCGAAGACGGCAAGGCGCACCTCACACTTCTCTCATGCTCTCACCTGCAAACTAACGTCGCTTTTTGACTCGAGAGACCCGTAACACACACTCCTGGTCGAGAGTGAGGTCTGAGGTCAGTGTCAGCAGCAGGGCCCAACAGCTTCAAATGCTGCTGCACCATAATAACCGGCTCTTCCCCCACCCACGACTACCCCGTTTCTCAACGAAACGACAAGGGCAGGAAAGTACATCAACATAAGAACAGCGTCAAAACTCATTCTTACCGCATGCCTATTCATTGCACTCTCCCTTGCTAGCTCAACACTTATGTCTCTCTCTTCTTAACGCTTGCTTCACGTCATCCATCCACCCAAACTTCGGTCTACCTCTAGGGCCACATCCACTCACCTCCGCGTTCATCACCCTTCTCACCATCTTCAATCTTCCCTCCTCACCATGTGCCCGAACCATCTCAGAATACGTGAAACTACTAAGTCCTCGAACTTTCTCACCGTCTCCGTTCTAATTCGAACATCGTCGTTATTATCTCTCGGCATCACTCTAGTCACGCCCCTCTAACATTTCATCACGAAATCATTCAGCCTTCTTCTCTCTTCTGCTATCACCCTTCGTCTCATCCCCATAAAGCACAGTTGCGACAACTAACCGCTCATACAACTCTTTTTGCTTCCATGCCCAGCGTCTTACAGTTAATAACACTCATCAGTGCACCAACACTACACCGTTCTTTCACCTCCGTTACCACTGGTTCAGTCATCTCCACACGAGAGCCCTGATACTTTTGAACACAACATCAGCACTCATCAAGCATCTCATCACTTCACGTTTACCAACGTTAACTCGCAGCTCCCTCCTCTCGCACACTCTACGAAACTCCGACTTTTGCCTACACAACACATTTCTTCCAAATCTGCCACGAGTGTTGTATCATATGCAAACAGTAGCAGACTCATTCGAATGCTAACTCCGTCTATTTGCTTCCAACAGCTTGGAGGCCTTGACCCATTTACACTCTCGTTCACTTCCCTGACCACTCCATCCATGTAAAGATGGAACAGCCTGAGAGACATAACCACAACTTTTTTTCAGTCTTACTTTTATTGCAAACCAAGCGGTCGCCTCGCATCTCGCTCTGACACATGCTCTACTGCAAACATAGAAACTGAATTGCATTCAACAGATTTCCGCCCACTCAATACAAACGCAACACCCTACACAACGCAACGCAACACCCTACACAACGCAACGCAACACCCTACACAACGCAACACCCTACACAACGCAACGCAACACCCTACACAACGCCTCATCGTCGACCCAATCATAAACTTTTTCTATATCAATGATGTCGCAGAACACGTCCTTTCTCCTTACAAGGCACTTCTCACAGACTTGTATTATGAAAGATGAGATTAAAGTGCATTTTTTTAATGCCTAGTCTTCGTCAATTATGCATGGATTTTGGTCTTGTATGACTCAAAGGAAAGTAGAACGACCAACTCACAACTTCACGTCGGCCTTTTTAGAAATTACTTTTCGCTTTTTCAAAATCGAGTTGCTGCTCATCACACCTCATATGATAAAGGATATTAAAAAATCGCTTTTTTCCAGATTTTTTCACCAACAGTTATCTCTGAATTTTACAATTTTTCGCTGTTGCTTTTTATGCTTTATTAGCGAGTTTTCCAAATGCTAAGGTTTTTCATTGATGCGTGTATTTCGACAATTCTTCGTTCAAACCAAAGAACAGCACCATACACAGAGCTCCACTTTGTATTTTTTTCATATTTTTTTCTTTAAAAAAAATCGAGGTGTAAAATTTTGCCAGTTTTATGGTCTACTGCTTCACGTTTGAGATCAGACCCATATTTCAAAATGATGGACGGATTTCATCGCTTTGATGTCTATTTTAGCTAAGCATTTCAAGCATAGTTCCACCTCGTATTTATTCTAAAATCATTTTTATTTCTATTATATTAACCTTTGTCATCAATGAATGAATGTTGGCAGTTTATGGCTTCAAGTAAAGAACGAAACCATATGCAGAACGCATGTCAGATTTTTCGAAGTTTGTTTTCATTATTTCAAAATTGATCTCTCACTTGGCTATTTTGCAGGTCAAGTTCTTCCCATCTCACACCAGGCAGTTTTCAAAATGCTAGGCTGTGCCAATAATGCATGCATTTCGACAAATAATCCCCCATACTAAAGAACGATGGTGTACGACAGGCTCACGTTTGCTTCTTCTCAAAATTGATGTGCGGTTTTTCAAATTCAAGTTACGGTTTATATGGGGAGTTTTCTTGAAGGTGCTTAGGCTCTACGGCTAATACGTGCATTACCAGTATTTTGTCGGTACCAACAACCACTATACGCAGAAGGCTTGGTAATTGTTTTCCTCAAATTATTTTGCCGTTTTTTTTCATAATCAACTGTTCTCGGACTATACACATTTTGTGAATTTACTCCAACGTGCTAAGCTGTTTTCATTTATACAAAGCTGTGGTTTAGTCCTACTATGAGAAATTCTGCTCAGCCAAGGGCCCGCGATCGTGCTGGTGCATTCATGTTTAAAAAGTAGAAAACACGAAGTGGAAGAATTCGATTTTGAGTACAATTCGCCTGTTCTTTTAAATTTTTATGTTAACACGCCAAGCAATGTATAAGTTTTTCGAGTTGCGGACTGCTTTGTTGAACCGAATAATTTTTACCTTACTTCGAAATCTTGAACTTCTCAAAGCGATCTAGGGAAGGTTTTCTTAAATCTCTTGTCCTCTATTTTAATGGGACTAACCGTGCATTAGATTATTGGAGAGGCTCCTCATAGACGAGTTCCCCCACTCTTCTACCACTGGGTGCTAAGTCTGTGTCAGCACAACACAGCTTGCTGGCGCGAGCGTTTTATGGCTCTAACGTCAAACTGTTTATTTTTTAACAAGTGACAGCTGATGCAGGAAGACATGATCGTTCCGCTGTTAGTAATGTTCAGAGAAGCCTGAAATATCTATGTCTTACTGCCTCATTGACTAATACACCGTGCCTACTGTTGTAATCCTTCACTTTGCTGGTTTAATAAACCAAATTTGACTGCAATAGTATTTCTTTGTATCTCAAATTCCAAGCAAGAGTGCAGTTGGAATTACCCTGAAACAACGAAAATTAACATGCACAGAGCGTGTAACGACGATCCGGGTTGTATAGAAACGGCCGCCATCTGAACAAATGGTGCACCTCGAGCGCACCTCTGCAGGTAAATACCCGAGCAGAGGGTCTTATTTACGCAGCAGGTGTGTTCGAGATACGCGAGGTTTTCAAATGACGCCAGCCTTTATACCTCCCTCCCCCCGCTGGTGCGCGCACTGTCTCAAGTTGAGGTTAGCCGTATCATGACTACGAAGCAATATTTGTTTCTTCCTATGGCAGTTGGTCCATGTTGTGTGCCGTCATCTCAAATGCAGCATTCTAACAAAGAAGATTGGCCAATGACACTTTGTATATGAAACATATGTTTTGTGAGTGTTTCAGTGAGAACTATTTCATATCACTAAACGTTTTCTGCCAAAGAGACCAACCTGACTTATGAGGAAACTGATTTACAGTTGGCCTCTTTTGATAAGCTGTATCTTGCATTCTGTTATTTATCGCTTATGTAGCGGGTTGTAGCGTAGCTGACACCTGATAACCCTTTTTTTAACCACGACGTTTATGGACTTTCCATTAATAATTTAAGAGACCGGACAGAAAGTCTCACTAGGGGTCGGGTAGGCTCGAACCTACAACCTTCAGCTTTCAATGGAAATCAGGAATTAACTCCTATTTTTTTGCTGCTTTTGTTAAAAATTACCAAACTAATGCTCATTGTCGAAGTGTTTAAAGCTAGAGTTGCTTAGTAGCTGCAGATCCTTTCACCGGAAACACATTCAGTGATCAATTGAAATGTCGGTGTATGCGTGTAGTAGGCGGCTGAGAAGGGTCTGACGTGAGACTTTTTTTTCTTCCTGCTTAGGGCCAGTATGAGCACCACCAACCACAAGGACCACCTTCAAGAAGAACATTAAACCACTCCAACCTCAGCAATAAGCCACATGATTCTCATCTCATCACCGACGGTCGTATTGAAGCTGCTGTCAGTCGATCAACCGTGACGGCCTCACACAATTTTGACAGTCCCCTCCAACTGTCCTCCTCGGATCAGTTAGACTTCTTTGACGATCATCAACCAATCACTCCTGAGAACTCCGCAGCTAATGCTCGTGTTGGAGGTAGTTCCAGGATCTGCACGTTCTGCGGCCACCCGTTCAAAAAGATCAGCGACCTAAAGAGACACCTTCGGACCCACACTGGAGAGAAGCCCTTTGCGTGCCCCTTCTGTCCGTACAAGGCCACTAGAAAGGAGCACCTACAGGGACACATGGTCAACAGACACAGGGTCATTGAGTGATTGAGACTCGCATTGTCTCTGCCTTATCACTGCAACCTCTCGCTACAGGCCACCAGAAAGGAGCACCTACAAGGACACATGGTCAACAGACACAGGGTCATCGAGTGACCGATCAGCTTGATCAAGACTCACTTTGTCTCTGCCTCATCACTGCAACCTCTCGCTACAGGCCACCAGAAAGGAGCACCTACAAGGACACATGGTCAACAGACACAGGGTCATCGAATGACCGATCAGCTTGATCAAGACTCACTTTGTCTCTGCCTCATCACTGCAACCTCTCGCTACAGGCCACCAGAAAGGAGCACCTACAAGGACACATGGTCAACAGACACAGGGTCATCGAATGACCGATCAGCTTGATCAAGACTCACTTTGTCTCTGCCTCATCACTGCAACCTCTCGCTACAGGCCACCAGAAAGGAGCACCTACAAGGACACATGGTCAACAGACACAGGGTCATCGAATGACCGATCAGCTTGATCAAGACTCACTTTGTCTCTGCCTCATCACTGCAACCTCTCGCTACAGGCCACCAGAAAGGAGCACCTACAAGGACACATGGTCAACAGACACAGGGTCATCGAGTGACCGATCAGCTTCATCAAGACTCACTTCGTCACTGCCTTATCACTGCAACCTCTCGCTTCGACCTCTCGGCCAGGCACTCCCCCTCATCTTTCCTTAGAACTGGTGATCTGTCATTATACTTTATCACCATCAATAATGAAATATTGATAATTTTAATCCCGTACAACGTGATACGGCAACATTAAACAGTATTCAAGTATTGTATTGCTGCGTTAACTTTTGGCGAAGTGATAATTGTTATTTTTCTGAATGAAAACTGCAACTTGGTATTTTATGAGAACAAGGCATTCAATCCTCTTTGACACCATACCCTCGGTTACCCCTGACTACTCTCGGTTCCTCCTCTTCGACGCCATATCCTCGGTTACCCCTGACTATTCTCGGTTCCTCCTCTTCGACACCATATCCTCGGTTACCCCTGACTACTCTCGGTTCCTCCTCTTCGACACTATACCCTTGGTTACCCCTGACTACTCTCGGTTCCTCCTCTTCGACGCCATATCCTCGGTTACCTCTGACTATTCTCGGTTCCTTCTCTTCGACACCATATCCTCGGTTACCCCTTACTACTCTCGGTTCCTCCTCTTCGACACCATACCCTCGGTTACCGGTGACTACACTCGGTTTCTCCTCTTCGACACCATATCCTCGGTTACCCCTGACTACTATCGGTTCCTCCTCTTCGACACTATACCCTCGGTTACCCCTGAATGCTCACGGTTCCTCCTTCGACACCATACCCTCGGTTACCCCTGACTACTCTCGGTTCCTCCTCTTCGGCACCATACCCTCGGTTACCCTTGACCACTATAGGTTCATCATCTTCTACACAACACCCTTGGTTTCTCCTCTTCGACACCACACCCTCGGGCACTCCTAATTACTCTCGGTTTCTCCTCTTCGACACCATACCCTCGGTTCCTTTTTTCCGACATCATACTCTCGGTTACCCCAGACTTCTCTCGGTTTCTCCTCTTCGACACCATGAACTCGGTTACCCATGACTACTCTTAATTCCTCCTCTTCGACGCCACACTCTTGGCTACTCCTGACTACTCTCGGTTTCTCCTCTTTGACACCATACCCTCGGTTCCTCTTCGACACCATACCCTCGGTTACCCCAGACTTCTCTCGGTTTCTCCTCTTCGACACCGTGAACTCGGTTACCCATGACTACTCTCGGTTCCTCCTCTTCGACACCAAATCTCGGTTCCTCCTCTTCGACGCCATACCCTCGGTTCCTCCTCTTCGACACCGTACCCTCGGTTACCCCAGACTTCTCTCAGTTCCTCCTCTTCGACACCATAACCTCGGTTACCCCTGACTACTCTCGGCTCCTCCTCTTCGCCACCATACTCTCGGCTCCTCCTCTTCGCCACCATACCCTCGGGTCCTCCTCTTCGCCACCATACCCTCGGGTCCTCCTCTTCGCCACCATACCCTCGGTTACTCCTAACTTCTCTCAATGGTGCAATTGCCAACTTGATCTTTGGTGAAAGTTCTTATTTGGGTCATATTGATGGATATGTATCATATGGAAGCAACATATGCTAATTGGGGGAGAGCAAATTGCTGTTTCCGTTCATTTTTTATTGCCTGTCGGTTTTTCGTTTGTCCCACGACATAGCTTCATCCATAAAGCTACTTCTATTAATAATTGTGAATTATTGTTTTCATGACCCAATTAATTTGATTTCCTTTCAGAATCAAGCTACGATTTTACTTTCAATGCCTACATTTGTTTGCTGCATATGTCAATATAGCTCTTCCTCTTATTTGCCCATCTTTACTATCTCGCAACAAGCCTGTCAACATGATCTCTGGAAACGTGTTTCACTCGTACAAATACATACAGATACAGATACAGACACTAGGCCGCATCCCCCAGAAAGGGGGGTGGCCGACGGCAAGGCGCACCTCACACCCTCACACGCTCACACTCACACAACTTAGCCCTTTTGTGCTAAAGGGTCCGGCCGGTAGCCCCTCAACTTACACTCTGGGTCCCGAATGTACCGAGGAACCGTCGTCAGCAGCAGGGCCCGACAGTTTTCACTGGTTTACCCCCGCCGCGTCATAATGGCCGGGCCCCCCCTACCCACGACCATCCCGACAGCGGGATGCCAAGGGTGGGAAAGCCCATCAGAGCAGCGTCAAAATCAACCATTCACAA
>SDVV010006598.1:0-18322 GCA_016164225.1 Gammarus roeselii
GTAGCCCCTCAACTCACACTCTGGGTCCCAAATGCACCGAGGAACCGTCGTCAGCAGCAGGGCCCGACAGTTTTCACTGGTTCACCCCCGCCGCGTCATAATGGCCGGGCCCCCCCACACCCACGACCATCCCGACAGCGGGATGCCAAGGGCGGGAAAGCACATCAGAGCAGCGTCAAAATCAACCATTCACAACCATTCTCCACTCACGCCTGTTCATTGCACGCTCTCTCGCCACCTCCACATTCATGTCTCTCCTTCCCAACGCCTGCTTCAGACCATCCATCCACCCAAGCTTCGGTCTACCTCTAGGCCTGCGACCACTCGCCTCCGCATTCATCACCCTATTCACCAATCTCCCTTCATCCATCCTCTCCATGTGCCCAAACCATTTCAGTACACGCGAATCCACTCTGTTCTCCAATTTTTTTCACCATCCCTGTTCTGATTCGAACCACGTCGTTGGTGATCCGGTCTCTCAGCGTTACCCCAGCCATGCTCCTCAAACACTTCATCTCGAAAACATTCAACCTTGTTCTCTCCTTTGCTCTCACCCCCAAGCCTCAGCTCCGTAGAGTACAGTTGGGACAACAACACCCTCATACAGCCCTCTCTTTGCTTCCATCCCCAACGTCCTACAGCTCATTACACTCTTTAGTGCACCCAACACTTCACATCCCTCCTTCACTCGCGCCTCCACTTCAGTTTCCACTAGTTCAGTTTTCTCTTGAAATGATAGACACGGAACATTGGTCAATCTACAGACTTAAAATTGTCTAATCGGTTCAAAATGAAGTGAATGCTACTCATGAATCATTGACAGTTATTGAAAGCAGCAACGTTGAAAAACACTTGAGTTGAAGAGTTTTGAAGGCTTTGTGGCGCAGACTTCTTATGAGTTCACTAGACCTAAAGTCTAATATTTGTACGTTGAGTTCAATATACGTCATGACTTAGAGTAGAGTAAGAGTTTGCCAGACGTCAAGACGTAGAGTAGAGTAAGAGTTTGCCAGACGTCCAGACGTAGCGTAGAGTAAGAATTCACCAGACGTCCTGCGTAAAGTAGAGTAGAAATTAACCAGACGTCGTGACGTAAAGCTAGAGTAGAGTAGGAGTTCATCAGACGTCAAGACGTAAAGTAGATTAAGAGTTCACCAGACGTCAATACGTAGCGTGCAGTAAGAATTCCCTAGACGTCAAGACGTAGCGTGAAGTAAGAGTTCACCAGACGCCATCACGTGGAGTAGAGTGAGTGTTCAGCTGACATCGGGACGTAGATAAGAGCTCGTGTTGGCAAGATGTTAAGATGTAAAGATCGAGACGTAGACTAGAGCAAGTGTTGCAGAATGGCGTTGATCGTCCAGAGTGGGAAAATAGTTTATCTACGTCCGAGGGGATCAAATTGAGCGACGCGGCACCTTCCTTGGATGGCAAATCGGTGCACAGGTAAGATCGAGCGACGCGGCACTTTCCCTGGATAACGGATCTTTCCTGAACCACCCACCGGTCAATGTTACGCTGGGAAGAAGTTGTTCTTGTGCGTATTGAACTGGCGCGCATTGAACTGGCACGCAGGTACAGCCAAGAGGGGTTCTTTTCTTCTAGGTCGCACCAGACGAGTGAACTAAGCCGGTAACAATATCTTTCACAAAGAAATATCTGCAATGATCCTGAAGGAACGTTAACTTCAATTCTTGAGGAAGACCTTATTTGATTGCTGTGAAATACCAACTTCGATTCCTACGAAACACAAGCTTTAATCTTATAGGAACCCCGGCGTTAAACCTTGAGAAACACAAACCTCGATTTATACGTAACACCAGTATTGATCATCAAAGAACACCAGCTTTATTTTTCTGAACACCAGCTTTTACTATCGAGGTACACCAGCTCTATCACATGAAGAATACCGGCTTTGTTCCTAAATTATACTAGGTTTTGATCCTTTGATCCTTCATTGATCTCTAAGGAATGTTAACTTTTATCTCCGAGGAACACTATCTATGCTGCTTGAGGATCATCAACTTCGAATCATGTGGAACAATAGCTTTGATCCTTGAGAAAAACTCGCAAAATCTTTGAAGAACATCAGCTTTGATCCACGAGATGCTTGAGGAACACCAGCTTTGAATCTTGAGGAACACCAGCTTTAATCCTCGAGCTACACCACCTGTGCTTGTTGAGGAACACCAGCTCTGAATTTAACGGAACACTAGAAGTTATAAGGCACGATACCAGTATCAACACATAAATATGCTTTACCATGTTTGGAGGACTGAGGATCCTCTTCATTAAAGAGATTATGACGCACTCGGAGAAAATAAACACGAACGTATAATCAAATTATGATGATTATGTTCAAAGACCCGTGGAATAATTTCAAACCGAACCGGCAGGGGAGATGGATTTGCAGTGTATTAGTCAGTTCATCTCTCGCAATAAAATGGTAAAAACGACAAGACAAATTATCAAATAAACGAGGGTGCAGTCCTCACATTTCCTTTCCTGTTCATAGACGATCAAGAAAGATTGAGTGTCGTGTTATTGACTTAATTGCCCTAATTGACTTAATTATTCAATATTCATCACTTAATTGCCAGTGATGGATATTGAACTATTCCTGAAAATTGGTCAGTTTAATTCCGATGCAACTGCTTCTACATATTTATAAATTTTCAAGTTACTGTTTTTTCTGAATATATTTACACAAACACTATGTTGAACTTCGAGCAGAAGCTGAAAAATAATAGATATAAACCATGAACTGGATCTCAAATTTTTACCTCTTTTCAATTAGTGGTCAACTGTATGCAACTCATTCTTTTTGTCTATCTTTGATGGGTAAAAATGTCTGTATTCTTTTGACTTTATCAGAGGCCCATGCCACTCTTATCAGTCAATGCACGTAATTCTTCCGTGGTATTCATTCCCCAGGAATGACGAGGGATTTCTGCTGGACCGTTAAATCTAATTGCAACTCCCTGCATTGACCAGCGCAAAGGAAGCCACACCAACTCTCGCACCTTTGACAGTTAATAACATTAATACTGACACAACTAAGGGTACACATAAAGCATCGTGGGGGAAAACATTAAAGCAGCTCTTCAAGGTGTCGTAGTCCGGCCTGTCACCCAGCGCTTGGAGCAATATATGCGCAGGGCTTAGGATGGAAAGAGGGATGGGGCTACCAAAGTGCTGCCGAGAAAGGAAGGGATAAATCACGTGCTGCCATGAAAAGAGGGGTAATCATCAAGCTAGGAAGAAATACTGGGTAAATAGCGTGCTGCAAAGAAAGGAAGAGGTAACTAACGTCCTGACAAGAAATGAAAGAAAAGAAACTTGCAAACAAAAAAGGAATAGGTAACTAACGTACTGCCAAGAAAGAAAGGGTAACCTACTTGCTGCCAATGAGGGAAGGGGTACGTGCTAATAAGAAATGAAGGGGAAGCCACGTGCAAACAAAAAATGGAATCAGTAAGTAACGTGCTATCAAGAAAGGCGACGAACGTACTGCCAAGCCCTGCCACCAACATGCTTAGTCATCACAGGTTGCCTCTATTTGAGCATTAAGACAAGCGACGAAGGGCTGTGAATAGAGGAAGTATGGGCAGTTTGGTCGGAGAGACCTCGAGACCAGGCATGAGGCTGGATGCAACTATCGAGATGAGGCCTAGCATGATCGATAAATGTCATGTGGTCAGGACACACGATCGTCTGCATGGTTGCGGAATGTCCTCGTTCATAAAATAGTAGATCCTTGGTTAATGGAATAACAGCGTGAATTACCCAAAAAAAATGTATATCAGGAAAAGACTCCAAGCAAACTAGCTGACAATTGTATTCTTCACACCTCAATTTACAATATTTTTCACGTTTCCTGGGTTTCTCTGACGTCACAGCCTAAACATTCATAAAGATGTTCGAAATGTTGTTGCCGCGTCACTAGCGTTGTGTTGCAAGGACGTCTTTCACCAATAATGTGTCGTTGCCTGACGTCCCTCGATGTGTCTTGAGAAGCTCAATTTCTTCAGCAGAACGGGTGTTAAGCTGAAATATTATACATGACCCCTACTCATACCGGTTGTTACTATGCGAGATCTGGAAAGGAGATGTAGGCCCTCAGATGGTTATGCTGTGTTAAAAATGATATTTTTTATGAACGTGACAGAAAAGCCTTATTTGGATAATGTTCACGTCCTTGGGCCAACGGTCAGCAGTTGACCACCTGTTTTATTATGATACCCATGCATGCTTGCTAACGAGCACGGTTGCTCGACACAAAGTGATACCCACACAAGATTACTGACGACCACGGTTAGCCGACACAAAGTGATACCCATACATGCTCCTATTAACGAGCACGGTTACCCAACGCCGCAAAGTGATACCCATACATGCTCCTATTAACGAGCACGGTTACCCAACGCCGCAAAGTGATACCCATACATGCTCCTATCAACGAGCACAGTTACCCAACGCCGCTAAGTGATACCCATACATGCTCCCATTAACGAGCACGGTTACCCAACTCCGCAAAGTGATACCCATACATGCTCCTTTGAACAAGCACGGTTACCCGCAAAGTGATACCCATACATGTTTACGAACCAGCAGGGTTACCCAACGAAACTCTCATGTACACATGATCACCACACCGCGATGATTACGGTAACTCCGCCCGCAGTGAAGTCGCCGAATGCATGCGAGGCGGTAGAGCCTCCAGATGACGTCATCACTAATCAGCGGTATCGTGTTAGCAGATGTACGATGTGCGTTGGACAACGTTGGTTGTTCTTAATGCATGCAGCTGTATAGCTTTCGCTTTACTAAATGCTTCATTCGCAGTTATGAACATGATAGGATTTGTATTTTGCAGTTAAAGACATGATAGGACATGTATTTTGCAGTTAAGGACATGATAGGACATGTACTTTGCAGTTAAGGACATGATAGGACATGTATTTTGCAGTTATGGACATGATAGGACATGTATTTTGCAGTTAAGGACATGATAGGACACATATTTTTCTGTTAAGGACATGATAAGACACGTATTTTCCTGTTAAGAACATGATAAGACATGCATTTACTAGCATGAAATCTAAACCAGTATCACATATAAAGTATTTCTTCGAATGCAAGAAGCTCGTTTTCGTCCGAATTCCTAAAATATATTGGACATATCACTTCAGTCAGTTCTGCAATTTAATAACTGTGCTTCATCGGCACTTACGGGTTGTTAATGGTAATTACTGTGTTCATTTACGCTTATGATTACAGAGGAACGTAACCATACCCAGAATGTGCTATATGACGGCAAGGTTTGTTCACAGCTGGTTGGGTTCACATTTTCTTCAGAGACGAGAGCTGTTACCCTCGCCGATTCCCAACGATTCCTGGCAGCCTGGCCCTGGGAATGCTGGAATCTAAAGCGCTGATTTATCGTCGAATTTACAGCAAAAAAACGTGTAAATCGGGGCAATAATTCCTGCTGATGAATGTGGAGAGGAAAAAAAAGACAGGTGACCATATTTTAGGCCGAATGAACGAGCTTGTCGAAAGGCTTGAAGAACTTTCAATGATTCTGAAGCTTTCTACTTTTTTTCTTGTTATCTCACTTATTGATGGTTAAAATAAACTAGCAGTTCTAGAGAAAATATAACCGTTAGGAGGCAAGCTCACTGGAGAAAAACTTTTAAATATTTCTGATTTTAGAATGAAATTATTTAATAATATTGTTTTATAACGGAGTGTAACAAATACAAAATGTAAATGAAGCCAACACCGCGAAGTATGTTGCAGATGAGTGGTGCGCGTCATGCCTTAGTTCACAGTGTGCCCGTCAACGCCGAACTTGCTCCGGAGTGTCTCTCTGACCCTAGCGTGACTCTCTGACTCTTGATTGACTCGCTTCCCTTTGCAGGCACCTCTGACCCTCGCATGTCTCTCAAGCCTGGGTGAAGTTACCCGGCTCATTGGCGTATCTTATGTTTCATGTTGTAGGCATTATGGGCATTAATCGTTAACATTGAATAGGTGCAGTAGCGAAAGAAAATTTGTTTATGATTAAAGATTACGTGAAAGCTTCAATGATCAATTATTGCCCAATATTTGAACACATTGGAAATTTAATCGTTATTATCCAAGAAGGATCGTCCAGGCATAAAACTGTAAAAAAAATCTATACGAAGTTGAATTCCGCGTGTGAAAGGTCTAGCTTGTTTTTTCGGTTATAGACTAAATAAACATGAACGAATTTTCTTTCACTACTGTACGTTAAAGATGTACAACTGTACGTTCAAGATGTACAACTGTACGTTCAAGATGTACAATCTGTTCAGATGGCGCGATCTTCTAAGCCCGGAAAAACAAGGTTATAATTTGATTTACCACGAATACAGATAAATTATTGCCACCTACCCAAGCCCCCTCCTTTCCACACGCAGGTGGTACAAGCTAAGCGACGTTATCTCAAGCGAAACCGTAATGCGTATCGAGGTAAAGCGGCCGTTACAAATTCAACGTCAAGGCACAGCATTGGCGCGTCCATGATACACCAGAGTGTTTACTAAAGTTACCTGCGTGTCTCCGTCCGTCCAGAGCATCTCTCTGATTCGTGCATGGGTCTCTGATCTCTGTGTCACCCTATCCCGTCCATGGCATCTGACCCTTGCATGTCTGATTTTTGAATGTCTATCAGTCCGTGCAATGTTATGAGGTCTGTGTACATTTCGTAGGCCTTATGTTAGTTTGCATTGGTCTTTGCCCTGATGCAGGTATGCTCAAAGGGCGCCATCTTCTAAGATAGCGCGATCTTCTAAGCCTGCACAGATCAACGTTAGTATTTGATGTTACACGATTACGAAGAAATTGTTACACCTTCAAACACAGCTGGTGCCGGCTCAGTGACGTCATCTCAAACAGAGATGACGTTTGTGAGGCAACTGCTGTTTAGATAAGCGACGACTTCCATACTCTTACGAGCAATTGGCCAACACTTTGTCCCATGGTCATTCTCGTTGCAACAATATGACAAAACAGATTCTATGCTGCCAGCAGAAGTTGGTCCAAAGTCTTTGAATTCATCCCAAATACTGCGCTTCAGATGGACTGATCCAAACCTCCTGCCTCCGTGTCTTGGTGTAGATTATTGGATGAATCCAAACCTTCCGCCTCCGTGGCTTGGTGTAGGTTATTGGATGTATCCAAGCCTCCTGCCTCCGTAGCTTGGTGTAGGTTATTGTGTGAATCAAAATCTCCTGCCCCCGTGCCTTGGTGTAGGTTATTGGATGAATCCAAACCTCCCGCCTCCGTGGCTTGGTGTAGGTTAGTGGATGAATCCAAGCCTCCTGCCTCTGCGTCTTGTTGTAGGTTATTGGATGAACCCAAACCTCCTGCCTCCGTGTTTTGGTGTAGATTATTGGATGAATCCAAACCTCCCGCCTCCGTGGCTTGGTGTAGGTTATTGAATGAATCCAAACCTCCTGCCTCCGTGGCTTGGTACACCATATTGTGCTATAAATTAAGACTGATTCTTACATTTCCGTTGCATCAAAGACACAAAACGATATCAGGTGGTCGCCCACCGACCCTACAGGTGCATTGGTGATGCTGTCACCGATCCAGGACCAGCTGCGGCTAAGAGGTTGATCATGACTTCGTAGTCTAGAAACAGTAAGAGGAAATGTGGGACTGAGGAAGCACTAGATGCGGGTAGGGGTACAGGAGCTGCTGCTTTCTAAAAAAATGGCTCATGGGCCTGAGGAAACACTAGATGCGGGTGGGGGTATAAAAGCTGCTGCTTCCTAAGAAGATGGTGCGCAGGACTGAGGAAGCACTAGATGCTGGTAGGGGTATGGAAGCTGCTGCTTCCTAATAAGATGGTGAATGTGGGACGGAGGAAGCACTAGATGCGGGTAGGGGTACAGGAGCTGCTGCTTTCTAAGAAGATGGTGAATGTTGGACTGAGGATGCGTTAGATGCGGGTAGGGGTACAGGAGCTGCTGCTTTCTAAGAAGATGGTGAATGTGGGACTGAGGAAGCAGTAGATGCGGGTAGGGGTACATGAGCTGCTGCTTCCTATGAAAATGGTGCGTGGGACTGAGGAAGCACTAGATGTGGGTAAGGGTATAGGAGCTGCTGCTTTCTAAGAAGATGGTGAATGGGGGACTGGGGAAGCACTTGATGCGGGTGGGGGTTTGGAGCTGCTGCTTCCTAAGAAGATGGTGCGTGGGACTTAGGAAGCAGTAGATGCGGGTAGGGGTACATGAGCTGCTGCTTTCAAAGAAGATGGTGCGTGGGACTGAAGAAGCACTAGATGCGGGTAGGGGTACAGGAGCTGATGCTTTCTAAGAAGATGGTGAATGTGGGACTGAGGAAGCAGTAGATGCGGGTAGGGGTACATGAGCTGCTGCTTCCTAAGAAAATGGTGCGTGGGACTGAGGAAGCACTAGATGTGGGTAGGGGTATAGGAGCTGCTGCTTTCTAAGAAGATGGTGAATGGGGGACTGAGGAAGCACTAGATGTGGGTAGGGGTATAAGAGCTGCTGCTTTCTAAGAAGATGGTGAATGGGGGACTGAGAAAGCACTAGATGCGGGTAGGGGTACAGGAGCTGCTGCTTTCTAAGAAGATGGTGAATGTGGGACTGAGGAAGCACTAGATGCGGGTAGGGGTACATGAGCTGCTGCTTCCTAAGAAAATGGTGCGTGGGAGTGAGGAAGCACTAGATGCGGGTAGGGGTATAGGAGCTGCTGCTTTCTAAGAAGATGGTGCGTGGGACTGAGGAAGCACTAGATGCGGGTAGGGGTACACGAGCTGCTGCTTCCTAAGAAAATGGTGCGTGGGACTGAGGAAGCACTAGATGTGGGTAGGGGTATAGGAGCTGCTGCTTTCTATGAAGATGGTGCGTGGGACTGAGGAAGCACTAGATGCGGGTAGGGGTACAGGAGCTGCTGCTTTCAAAGAAGATGGTGCGTGGGACTGAGGAAGCACTAGATGCGGGTAGGGGTACAGGAGCTAATGCTTTCTAAGAAGATGGTGAATGTGGGACTGAGGAAGCAGTAGATGCGGGTAGGGGTACAGGAGCTGCTGCTTTCTAAGAAGATGGTGAATGTGGGACTGAGGAAGCAGTAGATGCGGGTAGGGGTATAGGAGCTGCTGCTTTCTAAGAAGATGGTGCGTGGGACTGAGGGAGCAGTAGATGCGGGTAGGGGTACAGTAGCTGCTGCTTCCTAAGAAGATGGTGAATGTGATTATGAGGAAGCACTAGATGTGGGTAGGGGTACAGGAGCTACTGCTTTCTAAGAAGATGTTGAATTATTTCGTTCGTCATGAAATTCAAAACAGGATCCATGTGATCGGGGGCAGTATCTCCAGCTCAATTAGGGAAAGTATATCAGAGCCTAATATGCTTCTCCGTAACTACGATACATGGCATGATGTTGCAAAACGAAACATGATCTCCGCACTCAGTCACTACTAGAAAAAAAAAGTTTCTGTGCGCGGTTGTCTTGCAGGCAGTTCCCGACGAGCATAGCCTTATACCCAAGCAGCTCACAACGCGTTCAGCTTACCCAAGCAGCTCACAACGCGTCCAGCTTACCCAGGCAGCTCACGACGCGTCCAGATTACCCAAACAGCTCACGACGCATCCAGCTTACCCAAGCAGCTCACGACGCGTACAGCTTACCCAAGCAGCTCCCAACGCATCCAGCTTACCCAAACAGCTAACGACGCGTCCAGCTCACCCAAGCAGCTAACGACGTATCCAGCTTGCCCAAGCAGCTTACGACGCGTATAGCTTGCCCAAGCAGCTTACGATGCGTCCAGCTTGCCCAAGCAGCTTACGACGCGTCCAGCTTGCCCCAGCAGCTTTTGAGGTGCCCGGCTTGCCCAAGCAGCTTACGACGCGTCCAGCTTACCCGAACAGCATACGACGCGTCCAGCTTGCCCAAACAGCTTACGAGGCGTCCGTGTTGCTCTGGCAGCTCACGATGCGCCCAGCTTGCCCAAACAGCTTATGAGGCGTCCGGGCTGCTCTGGTAGCTTACGATGAGTCCAGCTTCGTCCAAGCAGTTTGCGATGAGTCCAGCTTCGTCCAAGCAGTTTGCGATGAGTCCAGCTTCGTCCAAGCAGTTTACGATGAGTCCAGCTTCATCCAAGCAGTTTACGATGAGTCCAGCTTTGTCCAAGCAGTTTACGATGAGTCCAGCTTTGTCCAAGCAGTTTACGATCAATCCAGCTTCGTCCAATCAGTTTACGACGAGTCCAGCTTCGTCCAAGCAGTTTACGATGAGTCCAGCTTCGTCCAAGCAGTTTACGATGAGTCCAGCTTCGTCCAAGCAGTTTACGATGAGTCCAGCTTCGTCCAAGCAGTTTACGATGAGTCCAGCTTGTTAAATCTGTTTTTGAAGAGTCCGACTTGTTCGGTCCACGCAGCTTGCGAAGAGTCCAGCTTTGTATACGCAGCTTACGACAAGTCCGGGTTGTTTTAGCAGTTTACGATGAGTCCAGTCTTGTGTAAGCTGTTCGCGACGTATCCAGCTCTGTTTCCACCCGTCCCGCAAAAGCCCACCCCTCCAACAACGCATGCACAAACGGTAACTTCACGCCCCATAAATCCGTCCCACGCGACCATGTTTTACGACGCTGTCGTCAAGGCGAAGAAAAAATCTCAAGCAATGAGGGTTTAAACAGCGCCAAAAGAGGAGAATGTCTCTAGCCCAGCAGGCGCCCTAAAAACTTAAGGAGATGAATGGCGACGAGAGGCAGAGTTGGGGCTTTCCCAGGCCTTACTGATCGGCAAAGTTTAGGGGACGGCCTTTGCTATTTTTTGGTAAAGCTGCTGCTGGTGAGTATATTAGTCACGGAGGATTTTTCCATGCGCTAGCATAGCTGCTGATAGTTGGTGGATTAGTCTCAGAAAATAGGTCAATTCGTTGGAAAAGTTTCTGCTAGTCAAATCATTATTCACTGAGGATTAAGCTATGTTTTTGTGATAGTCGCGGATGGTCAGTGGATAAATCACGCAGAATTTGTCCATCGAAAATATATATAAAAAATCACTCGCCTGAACGGGCTTTATTTTAACCCGTAAATGGGGCAACAGTAACCCTGGCATAATTTAAGACAAGGATAGGAACACGAAAATTGTAGTGCAGTAATAAGGTCTGTTATTGCTGTAGGTGAATGCGTCGTTGTGTCGCTTGTTAATAATGTAGTTTGTCTACAGTGAGTACGGGTTAGGTGCCGCTACTAATATTGATGTTATTAGTACCCACATTACCCCGAACATGCTGCCTGAGTACACCAGACTCATTCTTCGCTTAATACAAATCAATGGGCCGTAACAATGATTCACTTGGCATGCAGTCTTGATAGAACAATTTCTTAATATGCTAACTAAAGGTTCAGGCAGCCTGATAAACATTGTCATTTTCCGTTGTTGGCTAAGGGTTCGCAAATTCCATCTGTCCCATTAGTTAAACGAACTACGTATTTTGATTGCAGTTTCTCTTATGATCTTTATAATGGTAATTTGTATAGGCTGTGAAATAGTGTATACTCTGATGTTCTTGAATCAACGACAACAACAGCCACAGCAGCAACAACAGCAACAACAACAGCAACAGCAGCAACAGCAAGCAGCAACAACAAGCAGCAACAGCAAGCAGCAACAGCAAGCAGCAACAGCAAGCAGCAACAACAACCAGCAACAACAAACAGCAACAA
Organism: Gammarus roeselii; assembly: GCA_016164225.1. NCBI lineage: Eukaryota > Metazoa > Arthropoda > Malacostraca > Amphipoda > Gammaridae > Gammarus > Gammarus roeselii. The sequence goes on from SDVV010006598.1 coordinate 11,732, forward strand.
CAAACAGTAACAAAACAACAACATGAATAAAACTTTTATAAGCTCATATTTCACCTGATTTCTGCATAAATATGCTGGGAAGAGCCCTTAGCTATGGTCCCTCAATTTCCTGCTCCGGGAAGATAACCTCAATAATTTCCTACACCAAGACTTTATTGCATTAACAGAATGTTATTGCTTTATCAAACGAATTTATGTCCTCGCCAGGCCTCTGGAGCGCATCTCCAGGGGCCTGCCGCTTAGAACAACTGGAGCGGCGAACTGCCGCTTATCATGACTGGAGCGGCGAACTAACGCTTATCATGACTGGAGCGGCGAACTTCCGCTTATCATGACTGGGACGGTGAACTGCCGCTTATCATGACTGGAGCGGCGAACTGCCGCTTATCATGACTGGAGCGGTGAACTGCCGCTTATCATGACTGGAGCGGCGAACTGCCGTTTATCATGACTGGAGCGGCGAACTGCCGCTTAGCATGACTGGAGCAGCTACCTTCAGCTTGGATGCATAATGCATTAGCGTCTGAACAGCCAAATCCCTCACAGCATCCCACTCAGCATCTAACTGAAACGAAATTTCTATCTGGATATCAAGGCAATATATATTCCTAAATTTATAGATGGGTTCATGTGTTGTGATTATATATAGATAACATACATGCCGGCCGGATATTGGTCCGCAGACGCACTTCGGTCGCTCTTGTGCCAAAGCTATTCAATCTTTGTATCATTCTTGTGATGTTCTTCAACCACCGACCGCAATTCAACGTGTTATTATTGTGCAGCCCCTTGTGTAGCCCCTTGTGCAGTACCTGTGTCAACTTTGCACCGCCCTTGTACTGCCTTTGTGCTCTCCTGTTTAACTACCCTAGTGCAGTTTTAACAACTCCTGTTCCGCTCTCGTGCCACTATTGTGCCGCTCTCACGTCGTACTTATGCTGCTCTGGGTGCCTGCATTATACTACTAATATGATCCCTCTGTTAAAAAATAAACGTTGCAGAAAATGTCGGTTATTTTCAGCTGCTAAATAGAGATTGAAGTGACGGTATCCTTTGGGTAAGCTGGAGTCTGCTGAGTTAATATTTATAGAAATATGGTAAAGAATACTCTTTTAATGATCCAATAAATACACTCGGACTAATAAAAATCTCCATTAGTTTCCTCAACAAATTATTAAAACAGATGAAGCGAGAAAAATATCTCATTACTTCGAGCTAGCTGACGCTTAATTCTTATAGCGTTTCTTCTCAGCAATATGTTGGTATTTTATTGCATATTATTTGTCGCAATAAATGCAGCAGGCTCACGTTAGCTCGCCTTAACACGCGGTTCATGAATGACTTCAACTGAACTTGTTCTGATGGATCGCAACACGTTCTGTTTTCTCTTAACATTAGACGCTATTTCCACTAACAGAGAGGGGCGTATTTCAAATATAAATCTTCTAAGGGATTGAAATATTTTATATCTTTAATTATATTTAAATTAAGGCCGCAGTTCTCTGGTCTAACTACTCTGGCATTATGATCATCTCTCAACCATTTTTTGAAGGGATCAATTTGCCAGAATATGTTGAACACTATTTGTTTAACGATCAGCAACAAACAGGGACCAACGGAACTAACAGAACTGGTAAGCTGATTTTGACCAATATAAGATAACAACATGAATTCTACATTCAAATTAAGATATAATGTCACCTAATGTGTTGACAGTTGTTTTTCATTCTCTCCGTGTGCAATACTCTCTGCATTTTATGGCAAGCAACGATTCCATCATCAACCTTACGCTCCAGTACGAGTTACGATAACCGGCAACACTGCACGTGTCAAATATTTGAAATGAGAAACGTTAGTCCAGTTATGGTTTAAAACAGCACAGAATTTGTTTGCTGCACCTGCATCCTTAGAAACTGCCAAATGGCATTTGCTTCATTTGTCGTTGGAGTAAATGAAAACTGGCAGTGGCCATCGTACGCTTTTCAAAAATCTGGTCTCCGTTGTTGCATTCAAATGTTGGAGCAAGACAAATACTGGTAGCGAACAACGTAGACTTTTTGAGACATTATCTTGCTGTTGCTGTTTGTGATGCTAGATTAAGTTAAATACTGATAGTGAACACCGTAGACTTGTGAGGACCCTTCTATGCCCATCATTGCTTCCTATATAGGAGTCAAAACATTCCTAAGTATTAGTCAACTTGTTTAGGCAGCCTTGATTATTCCATGACAGTGGACCCATTTCGTTCTAATATCCCTTGTTTCGCTACTGATGACAGTGGACCCATTCCGTTATAATAACCCTTGTTTCGTTGCTGATGACAGTGGACCCATTCCGTTTCTAATAACCCTTGTTTAGCTCCTGATGACATTGGACCCATTCCGTTCTAATAACCCTTGTTTCGCTGCTGATGACAGTGGACCCATTCCGTTCAAATGACCCTTGTTTCGCTACAGTTGACAGTAGATCCATTCCGTTCTAATAACCCTTGTTTCGCTGCTGATGACATTGGACCCATTCCGTTCTAATAACCCTTGTTTCGCTGCTGATGACAGTGGACCCATTATGCTCTTAATATCCCTTGTTTCGCTGTTGTTTCCATTCAAATGTTTCGAGTAGACAGCCCAACTGACATATGGTCCTCCAGGTGACTCTCACCGCAACAGGGCAGCTACGACAGTTCCTGTCTCAGGGATTGAAGAACCAACAACAAACTATTAGGTTGAGATCAAGTTACCTTGTATTATGAAATAAGAGTCAGGGTTGTTCGTGAAACCTGTATGCTGTTCACAGCTGGTTCATAGTACAGAAGTACACACACTACACAATACAATACCCAACACTTGGGAACAAGGGAAAAACCTACCCATCCTGAAACCCAACAAAGCTCCCGCTGATTCAGCCTCATACAGACCCATTTATCTTCTCCCGAACCCTTCGAAAATCTTGGAGAGACTGTTTCTAAACAAAAGTAATGCCCATATCCCACTCTCTCCCACACAACACGGTTTCAGGACCCAACACTCGACAACCACTCTCCTCACCAACCTCACCCAGACCATCCACGAACGCCTGAAGGAAAAGAAGCCAGCCAAACGACCCTGGTATGCGCTATCGACATCAGTAAGGCCTCCGACACAGTTCCAAGACACGCCCTCATAAACAAAATATTGAATACACAAATGCATCCAAACTACAAGAAATGGATTGCTAATTTCCTCTCAGGCATACGAGCACATACTGTCTATAATAACAAGCCATCCAGTGCCCGCTACTTCCCACAATGGTGTCCCACAGGGCTCCGTCCTTTCACCCTCCCTTTTCAACGCCTTCATGCATGAACTGCCAATTCCAACAGAACCCAACACCTACATCAGCTCATTCGCGGACGACTTCACAATAATCACACAACACAACAAACACACGGTTGCCGCTGCACCTCTCTAGCAGTACCTGAACTCTCTAGGAGTCTGGCTGCTGGATAACAGAATGACGGTGTCTACTAGCAAGTCTTTGCTTATATTATCAACGCCAGACAACAGTGAACACCGTGATTAACCCCATGTCGCGCTTAGCAACACTCCCATACCCCACAGTCCCACTACCACAATTCTTGGAGTAACTTATAACATGAGGATGACATGCAAGCCTCACACAAACAGCATTGGCGTTAAAGCCGTACCAAGACTGAACGTGTTCCGGGAATTTACCACAATTAACCATCTTCGGTTACTTCAAAGAATCGATTACAACACTATTCAAACAATTGATTAGGCCCATCATCTCATACGCAAATAACGCTTGGTCCTCTGACCTTGCACCCACACATATTAATTCCTTACAAGGGATACAGAACAGGGCCTTGTGCATCGCAACGGGCTGTAAATAGTCCAAGCTGATTTTCCACCTGCATGAGGAAACCAAGGTCCTTCCTCTCAAACATCATCTTGATATGAGAGGGACTCAGTTTTTTAACAAGATTGTAGACCATTCCTCGTCTTACAGACAACACATATATGCACAAACAGATACACACACACTTCACAGCCCTTGCATTGGGTGAACACAGAGTTATTACGGTCTTGCGGGGTAACCCGCCTGAGATGGGCGTAGAGGAGTTGGCGTTGCTCGGAGGTGACCGGGTCCACCTGTCACAGCTGAGGTGCGGGCACCACGCGGCCCTCCAGTCATACCAGCATAGACTGGGGAATGTCCCTTCATACCTTTGTTTGCAATGCAGGGGTTCGCCCGATGCAGTCGAGCACGTCATGCAGTCGTGCCCAGCCGTAGCACCCGGCCGACTCGACCACAATATCACGTCGGTGCGTTATCTGTGGGAACGCTCGAGGGACAGCATCAACTTCCTCAGAGATGTAGGCATAATATAAACGCCCGAATCTGCTGAAACAGCATAACATGCACATGTCGGTGGCTCTTCCATCGCAGGGGAATTGAGGTTGACTAACAACATCAACATGTACACACAGCAATTCAAAATTGTTCAGCGCTCTACTTTACATTGCTTCAGCGAAATATGTGTTCATACAATTTGAAAAGCAAATGGTCAATGCCCACCTTTGAAGTGATTCCATCGTTTCTCTATCCTTCTTCAATCTCATCATCGTCTTTACTTTCTCTTTCCTTAATAGATATTACTTCTTCCCTCCGATCCCCTCTACCCTTCCCAAGCACTCGAACATCATAGCAACAGTTCATCAGCAAAGTTGTGGCTGGCTCCTCTGGGAGTTCTGTGGAGTTGCAAAGACAAACAACAGGAACTTTGAGTCATTGCAGATGCAGGTCTCGAACAGAGCATAGGCAGTGCAATTCGAGGAGAGTGAAAAGTTATCTAAATTTAGTGGAATACTTCACACAAAAATTAATTTATTGTTTGAGGATGTCTATTGCTCGCTTATTCTTCTAATATAATAATGAACAAATCTACTCCAGAAACAAAAACGTCATGTCTTGAGTATGATGTAAATGACAAGCCCTCTGACCCGACCAAGCAAGTATAGTCTGTTTTCGTTCCAGGACGGTTCATTGGGTTAGATGATGGAAAGTATTGATCAATGACTAATCAGCGATGATATTAATCAGGAATAGTATGAGTGTGGATGGTTTAATTAAAGGGGGTTAATTATTGTGCTGATCACATATTACCATGAGTTCTTCAACAGTTTGGCACCGGTTTGTGTTAGGGTTGTATGATGGCTGTAAGAACTGTAGCATAGCAAGGTAACTTGCATAACGACTAGCTTTATAGCTACTACAAATAATGTAACGTTGGGTCACTAACCCTCATCAACTGTCGACATATGCAAGTAGTTAATTATTGAAAAGAGAGCATCCAGGTATGATTTTGGGCCACTGACATCTTAGGCCACTGTTATCTTGGGCCACTGCTATCTTGGGCCCCTGCTATCTTGGGCCACTGCTATCTTGGGCCACTGCTATCTTGGGCCACTGCTATCATTGGCCTCTGCCATCTTGGGCCACTGCTATCTTGGGCCACTGCTATATTTGGAACACTGCTATCTTGGGCCACTGCTATCTTAGGCCACTGCTATTTTGTGCCATTGCTCTCTTGGAACCCTGTTATCTTGGTCCACTGCTGTCTTGGAACCCTGTTATCTTGGTCCACTGCTATGTTGGACCACTGCTATTTTGGGCCGCTTTTATCTTGGGCAACTGCTATTTTGGGCCACTGCTATCTTGCGCCACTGCTATCTTGGAACACTGCTATCTTGGGCCACTGTTATCTTGGGCCACTGCTATTTTAGGCCACTACTATCTTGCGTCACTGCTATCTTGGGCCACTGCTATCTTGGAACACTGCTATCTTGGGCCACTGCTATCTTGGAACACTGCTATCTTGGGCCACTGCTATCTTGGAACACTGCTATCTTGGGCCACTGCTATCCTGGGCCACTGCTATCTTGGACCACTGCTATCTTGGGCCACTGCTCATCCGTTAAGAGAAAAAATCTAATTGGTTGTGTATGTCTTGTGAAGAAGTTATATAAAATAATTAATTATACGATTATGAGGTGAAAATAGAGATAAATGCAAAGAATGTTTTGAAGCGGTTGAGATAAAACAAAGTTAGGTGAATTTAATCGATAAGAAATCATACGGACAGTGGAATGGCGAATAAAATCGAACGTATTTTTTTGACTTAGTTTATTTTTATTACATAAGTTTTGGATGTCAATTCTTCCTCAGCGATCAAATTTATTGATACACATCTTAGAGTTACAGACTTTGGATGACAATTCTTTCGCATAGATCAAATTTGTTGATAGCATCTTAGAGTTACAGACCGTGGATGTCAATTCATCCACTGTGGTCAAATTTGTTGATAATATTTTAGAGTTACAGGCCTTGGATGTCAATTCATCCACATTGATCAAATTTGTTGATGACCTCTTAGAGTTACAGGCCTTGGATGTCAGTTCATCCACATTGATCAAATTTGTTGATGACCTCTTAGAGTTACAGGCCTTGGATGTCAGTTCATCCACATTGATCAAATTTGTTGATGACCTCTTAGAGTTACAGGCCTTGGATGTCAGTTCATCCACATTGATC
>SDVV010006599.1:0-18321 GCA_016164225.1 Gammarus roeselii
ATATATAAACAGTAACCAGTTACCGGAGTCTTTCTTCCAGTATGCCATCACAATACTTACTCTCCACCACGTTAACAGAATTTTCCTTAGGAAGTCACCTTAGCTCTCTCATTCTTGATGAGCGTGTTCCTCGCGGCAGAGGCGGTATCCTTCTTGGCCTGCTCCTCCCTGACGGCGAGTTTAGCAGGGGGCAGCAGTAGGTTGCGCTCGTCGCGCTTCTTCTGTTCCTCCTGCTTTTCCTGCTGCAGCCGCTGCACCTCGTCTTCCTTTTTCTGTACGCTCTGCTGCTTTGTTTTCAGCTACAAGGTTCAACAAAGAACAATGAGATCTAGACACAGGACAGGATTGGAGATTCCAGGGCTCTAACTTCTAAGCGCTACATTAGAACCGAGTGCCCAGGGTTACTAGACTCAAGATTTTAACAGCCAGCTCCGAGGCAGCCACCACGAACCCTCAACAGTTACAATCTCAACGTAGATGCAGTTTCATGGAAAAAACAGGTGGGAGGAATATGTGTAGCTGCATAAAAATCTCATCGGTGAACTTCAAGTAACAAGCAATCAAGTGTAAATTGAAAATGCAAAGAATACTCCTCTCATTTGATTGTATATGAAGTCCCGATACTTCTCACCAAGCAGGAGATGGTAATCTCTTATTCCGTTCCCTCCGACGGTCATGCAGGGGATGGGCATAGTCACCTTTTGTTCCATTACCCATGACGTCTCGGCCTGACCTTGACAAAACTGCAGTGCAGGGGATTCTCACCTCTATTTCCTTCTGCGCGAGTTGGTTGCGTTTGTTGCGCAGGCCGACCAACTCCTCCTTGGTCTCCATGAAGCGCGTGCGCTGATCCTCCAGAGCCGCCGAAGTCGCCTTGAGCTGCTCCTCAAGCGCTTCTAGACGCTCTGTCGCCTTCTCCAGACTTTCACTGCCGGCTGACGGGAACAGAACGGTCCGTAAATCAGAGAAAATTTGAACTGTGAGGACTGTACAGTTCTGTGCCTTAGATCATCGCAGTGGCTATTCGGGCGATCAACCATTTGAATTAGTTCCATTGGGCAGTATAAGACTCAGAGCGACTCAGAGCGCTTTACATCACTACACAGAGCCGTCCAAGAGGGAGCCCACAAGCGCCGAGCGGATAGAAGCAAGATGAGCTGTTCGTGGTGGCAACGTCGGTGCGTCAGATATAGGACAACGCTCTGCGAAAGACCCTCTCAACTCCCGTCTCTTCACGTCGTCGTCGCTGGCGTCGGCGTGGATGCGGCCTGTGAGCTGCCCGGGCTCCTGGTCCAAAGACAACACCGGACACCAGAGCCACAGCACATAATACATTACTTTCCTAGGAGGGAAGTGCGGCGTTCAGTCACCTTCTTCTCCAACCCGGTGACATAGAAGCCAACCTCAGACCCAACACACACCCATGTCCCACCTGCGGGTTCCCTTACACGAGCCCCTCCACAACAATAGAAACATACCACATGGGTGGCAATGCGCCAACTGCCACCCAAGCCGCAACATTATTACAGATATTAACAATAACACAGCCCCCTTTCCTCAAAAACACCCGACGTCTCTCCACTTCTGGGTGGTCCTTCTCCTGTGCTTCCGGCGGCCTTGCCGGCGGCGGTTTCTCGACCTGGGCCGACACCCGTGTTGTCCAAGGCTGCACGCTCTATATCAGCCTCGCCCACCAACCCCACTCTCCGGCCCCACTACCACTTCCCGGGCCATCACAACCACCCGAAGCCAATACTGGACACCTAAACATATTAGCTACAGGTGAATACAAACGGCATCAGTCAAAACAAGTAGAACTGAAACCCTTCTGACACAAGCACCACATCTATATAACTCAACTCCAGAAAAAAAACTCAAACAGAAATCCAACACACCAAACTTTCTTGGTTACACAACACTCCGTCACGACCGACAGCGGTGGCAGACGCATTACACTTGTACATAAAAACCTGCACTTCACAAACACAACCACCTTCACTCGTGCACAACTTCCCCCTAACATAACCTTAAAACTGCCATCACTACTCATACATATCCACAATATACAGTAAAATTTGTTCAACATATACATTCCTCCAACCAGCTCATGTCCACCACAATACACACCTCACCAAGATTTCCTCAACACAACCACCAACACCTTCGCCCTGGGAGGCTTCAATCCGCAACTCTCATGGCTCACCTTGCATAGCGCTGACCAGAGGGGCAGTGTTCTCATTGATCAACTGGATACACTAATATCACTAAACAACAGACACTCCCACTCACAAACTTTTCAACCCGAACACTCAACTGATCTCCCAATCTTGCTCTAAATTGTCAATGAGTGGTCCACCAAGACATTTCGTCTAACCACCTTCCAATGTTCATCAACAATCAACTTCGATCCCCAATCCACAATAATTACAAGAGAGAAGACAGGAACATATACAAGACATCAAAAGAAACCGCCCTACAAGACCCTAACATCACACAATACACAACCATGACACGGTCACAATGAACTTCACCGCAGTACAATACCCACGCAGACAGACAACACATACCTGCCGGGTTAATTGGTGACCTCAATACAGCTCTCACGGCCAATGTTAAGCGCAAAATTCATCAGAGAAATCATTTTCGTAATTTACCCTCCACAGACATCATAAACTTTCCAAACTACACAATACAATACCGAACACTTGGATACAAGGAAAAATCATACCCATCCTGAAACCCAACAATGCTCCCACAGATCCAGCCTCATAGACCCATAGGTTTGAAACAAAACTAATGTCCACATCCCACTTTTCCTCAGAAAACACAGATTCAGGAGTCAACACTACACAATCGCACTCCTCACCAACCTCACCCAGACCATCCATGGGGGTCTGAACGAAAAGAAACCAGCTCAACACACCCTGGTATGGGCTATTGATATCAGTAAGGTCTTTGACACAGTCCCAAGACACGTCCTTATAAACAAAATGCTAACACAGACATACATCTAAACTACAATAAATACACAGATACAGGCACTAGGTTAAAATCCCCCAGCAAGGGGGGTGGCCGACGGCAAGGCGCACCTCGCACTCTCATACACTCACACTCGCACACCTTTGCTCTTTTGCGCAAATGGGTACGGCCGGGGACCCCGCAACACATCCTCCGGGTCATGAGTGCGGTTCGAGGTCAGTGTCGGCAGCATGGCCCGACAGCGTGACTGGTTTACCCCTGCCGCGTCATGATGACCGCCTCCCCCCCGCCCACGACCATCCCGTCTCTCAACGATATGCCTAGGGCGGGAAAGCACATCAGGGCAGCGTCAAAACTCATCCGTTCGCTATCATTCTATACTCATGCCTATCCAGTACACGCTCTCTCGCTACCTCCACACTCACGTCTCTCCTTCCTAACACCTGCTTCACACAATCCATCCACCCAAACTTCGGTCTCCCTCTAGGCCTACGTCCACTCGCCTCTGACTTCAACACCTTCTTCACCAATCTCCCTTCATTCATCCTCACCATGTGCCCGAACCATCTCAGAACACGCGGATGAACTCTGTCCTCTAACTTCTTCACCATCCTCGTTCTGATGCGAACCACGTCGTTTGTGAACCTGTCTCTCAGCGACATTCCAGCCATGCTCCTCAAAAATTTGATCTTGAAAACATTCAACCTTCTTTTCTCCTCTGCTCCCACTCCCCAAGTATCAACTCCGTACAGAACAGTTGGCACAACCACACCCTCATACAGCCCTATCTTTGCTTCATCTCCAACGTCCTGCAGCTCATTACGCTCTTCAGTGCACCCAATACTTTACACCCCTCTTTCACTCTCAACTTCACTTCAGTTCCACTAACTCGGTCTTCTCCACATGGAAGCCCAGATACTTAAAACACTAAACTTCTTCCAGCAACTCTCCATTTAGAAGGACACTAATTCTGCTTGCATCGAAAGTCCTCGAGCATCTCATTACTTCACTTTTACCCACGTTCACTCAAGCTTCCTCCTCTAACACACTCTACCAAACTCAGACACTAGCCTACATATCTTCTCTGCATCCGAAATCAGGGCCGTATCATCCGCAAATAGCAACTGGCTCGACTGCCAACTCCACTCATTTGCTTCCAACAGCTCCAAGCCACGGCCTAGCACACTCACGTTCACCTCCCTGACCACTCCATCCATATGGATATTGAACAGCCAGGGAGACATCAGGCAGCCATGTCTCAGTCCCACTTTCATTGTGAACCAATCATTCACCTCGCTTCCCACATGCTCGGCTGCCAACATAGAAACTCTGCACCGCTTTCAACAAATGTCCGCCCACTCCATACAAACGCAACACCCTCCACAGCGCTTCCCTGTCAATCCTGTCGTATGCCTTCTCCAGATCCACGAAAGCCCAGAACACGTCCTCTCCTTTTGGCAAGGTACTTCTCACATACCTGTCTCACTGCAAAAATCTGATCGGTACACCCTCTACCACTCCTAAAGCCACACTGTTCCTTTCCAATTGCGCAGTCCGTACTGTCTCCAATCCTTTTGATCAGCATTTTCCCCGTACAACTTACCAACTACACTTAACAGACTGATACCTCTCGAGTTGCATCATTCATTTCCATCTCCTTTGCCCTTATACAGCGGAACAATGCAGGCACTGCGCCATTCAATTGATACCACGCGTGCTACAAAACACAAGTTCAGTAACCTCACCAACTATTCGACAATCGTTACTCCGCCTTTTTTCAAGCACTCGGCCGCAACGCCATCCAAACCAGGGACTTTCCCTGCTCTCATCACCTCCACCGCCTCCTGCACCTCTTTCCTGGTAATGTCCGCTACAAGTCTCTCCCAAAACTGGCATCCGAGCATCACCACCCACAACAACAATGTCAGCCTCTCTATCATCCTCGACATTCAACAACTCATCAAAATACTCGGCCCACCTCTTCCGTACATGACAATTTTTTAACAGCAACTGGCCGCTTTCATCTTTCACCACTTCCTCCTTTCCGGTCTCTCCCTTTCTAACCCTCTTCACTTCTTCCCGGAACATCCTTTTGTTCTCATCAAAATTCTGGCACAACCGTCTGGCGCATGCCGTCGGCTACCCATCGGCTACCCGACGGCAAGGCGCATGCCGTCGGCTACCCCTTTCCTGAGAGATCCGGCCTGGTGTCTGTATCATATCGAAATAATGTTTGAGAGGGACGACCTGAGTTTCTTCATGCAGATGATGAATGGGCACGGTTTGTCTACATCCAGTAGCGATGCATAGCGCCGTGTTCTATATTCATTGTGGGTAGTTAATGAGTGTAGGAGCAGGGTGGAATGACCAAACCACATTTGCGTAGGAAATGATGGGCCTGAATGATTGGCTCCAGTGCAGATGTGGTTTATGTGAGGTTTGAACACCATTCTTGTGTCCTATGTTACTCCACGGATCGTGGTAGAGAGACTGTGGTGTATGGAAGTGTTGTTGAATGTGACATGAGGATGGATACGGTATTCACGGTGGGTGGTGCTAATACAGTAGAAGATGACATGCATGCAGGCACACTCATCTGTTTATCCAGCAGCCAGACTTCGACAAAGCAGATTAGTGATTTAGGTTACTCGAGCATAAGTAGAACCATTCCCCATTCTCACCCTGTCCTCCCAGTCGCGACTTGAGCTCGTTGACCTTGGCCTGCAGCGCCCTACGTGTCCTTCCGTGGGTGTCCGCAGTCACCACGTCTTCCTGCACTGCATGACAGAGACCTAAGTCGCCGGTTAACACGCTCACGTTCATCTCGCAGTCCTCCACGGAACTGTTCAGGTTACTGAGCTCAGCCAGCGGACGTGTCAGATCAGACCTGCAATGATTGAGCAATAAGAGTGCCGTTTGCTTTGTCACTGATGACAAACATTGCGTGGTCTACCCTAACATATAAAAGTTTGCCAGCGGCGACGACACTACTGTTAATGTTTTATAAAAATGTTCCAATTAGAGATGTACCGAAGCATCGGTAGCGGTGGTACCAGTCCATTTCGGCGGTTCCACTTCCTCGACGACGGCAGGACGAGCGGGGGGAGGAAAGGCTCACGCCTCTCCGAACCCTATTGTTAGGGTCGCTGAATGTGCGTGGCTGTAGTACGAATAAAGTAAAGAGGAGTGAGATTGGCGAGATGTTTGTGAGGAGGAAGTTTGACGTATTAGCGCTGAGTGAAACGAAGTTGGAAGGTAAGGGCGAATGTGAGTTCGGTGTTGTAAGTGGAAGTAAGTCTGGTGTGGAGGAAGGCTGGGCACGAGAAGGTGTGGTGTTGATTTTGAGTGATCGGTCGGCTAGTAGCGCTACCGAATGGAAGGAGGTGTCCTCAAGATTGATGTGGTTGAATATTATGTTAGGCGTAGAACGATTGATATTTGTGAGTGCATACAGTCCGTGTAGCGAAGAGTGAATGGGAGAGGGAGCAATTTTGGACTGACTTGAGTGAGTGTTTTGAGAGCTTTGGAGGTCAATTCAATGTGGTTGAACTGGGTGACCTTATTGCGAGAGTTGAAGATGTAGTGAGAAGAATGTGATAGGGAGGTATGGCGTTCCCGGTAGAAATGACTGCGGAGAAAACTGAGGTCTGTGTATGGAGCAGGAGTTGATGGTCGGGAACAGTTTGTTCAAGAAGCGAGATATCCACATGTACACATGAGTAAGGATGGCCCGTCGTGCAGTGGTGGAGAGAGCGCTGATGAATTTTGTGCTGATATCGAGGAGAGTGGTGGAGAGGCTGTTGGATGTGCGGGTGTTGAGAGAGGAGGGTGGAGGAGTGCCTGACCATCTGCTGGTGGAAGGTAGATAAAGAGTGGAACAGAGGTGGAAGGGTAACAAAAGAGGGGAAGAGGAAGAGAGGTAGTAAAAGTGAGTGAACTGAACGTGAGAAGCATAGCTGAGGAGTTCCGGCAGGCGTTAAGGGAGGAATATGACAGCGAGAGAGGACAGGACCTGAGAGATGTGGAGGAAGAATGGAAGATGTTTAGAGATGCGTTGACGAGATGTGCAAAGAATGTGTGTGGTACGCGGCAGGTGGGCGGGTGCAGAAGGAAGTGTTGCGAGCGGTGGAACGAGGATGTCAAACTGGCGGTGGCACGGAAAAGAGGAGCGTTTGAGTAGTGATTGTAGGTGAAGTCGGTGGTGGCCTATAAAAGCTATAAAGAGAGGAAAAACGAAGTGAAGCGGGTGGTGAGGAGAGCTAAAAGGGACGCTGATGCCAGGTGGGGCAGACGGTTGTGCCAAAAGTTTGAGGTGAACCAAAAGATGTTCTGGAAAGAGGTGAAGACGGTGAGAAAGGTAGAGACCGGAAAGGAGGATGTGGTTATAAATGAAAACAGCCAGTTGTTGATGGAAAGAGGTGGTGTACGGAAAAGCTGGGCTTAGTATTTTTAAAGAGTTGTTGAATATCGAGGATGACAGAGAGGCTGACATTGTTGCTGTATGTGGTGGTGCTCGGATGACAGTTTTGGGAGATTTGTGGCGGACATTACCAGAGAAGAGGTGCAGGAGGCGGTGGAGGTGATGAAAGCAGGGAAAGCCCCTGGTTTGGTTGGCATTGCCACCAAGTGCCTGAGAAAGAGTGGAAAACCATACGTGGAATAGCTAGTTGGTGAGGCTACTGAACTTGTGTTATGTGTTGGGCGGTGTACCGATTGAGTGGCGCTGTGCTTGCATTGTTCCGCTGTACAAGGGCAAAGGAGATGAAAATAAATGCTGCATCTCGAGAGGTATCAGTCAGTTATGTGTGGTTGGTAAGTTGTATGGGAGAGTGCTGATCAAAATAATAGAGACTGTACGGACTGCGCAATTGGAGAGGAACAGTGTGGCTATAGAAGTGGTTGAGGGTGTGCAGATCAGATTTTAAGTAGTGGAACAGGTCTGTGAGAAGTACCTCGCAAAGAGAAAAGTTGTGTTCTGGGCCTTCGTGGATCTGGAAAAGGCATACGACAGGATTGTTAGGGAAGCGCTGTGGCAGGTGTTGCGTTTGATATAGAGTGAGCGGAAATCTCACCTTTGTACCTCACCTTCGCAGCCCCCCACAGCCCCACCAACAGGGCAATGCAGGCATGAGAGGCCCCACCAACACAAAAACTGCAGCAGGACACTAGGCGGAATGCGCCAAACAGGTCAAGGACAAATAACACTGAAGTCAGTCAAGAATTGAACACAACTGACAAAAACACAAACAAAAACTCAAAATCAACTCTATATTGGGTTCAGCAAAACTCATAAAACACCTCTCCCAGCTTCTCAGCCAAGGCTCTCTTGAAGCCAGAAAGGGAATCACACTGAACCACATAAGCGAGTAGTCGGTTCCAAACCTGCACACAGATACAGATAGAGACACTAGGCCGCATCCCCCAGAAAGGGGGGTAGCGGACGGCAAGGCGCACCTTACACCCTCACACAACTTAGCCCTTTGTGGGTTTGTGCTAAAGGATCCGGCTGGTACCCCCTCAACATACACTCCGGATCACGAGTGCAGTTCGAGGATCCGTCGTCAGCAGCATGACCCGACAGTTTTCACTGGTTTACCCCCCGCCGCGTCATAATGGCCGAGCCCCCACCCCCACCCACGACCATCCCGATAGCGGGATGCCAAGGGCGGGAAAGCACATCAGAGCAGCGTCATAATCAACCACTCGCAACCATTCTCCACTCACGCCTGTTCATTGCGCGCTCTCTCGCTACCTCCACATTCATGTCTCTCATTCCCAACGCCTGCTTCATACCATCCATCCACCCAAACTTCGGTCTACCTCTAGGCCTGCGACCACTCTCCTCCGCAAATAGCACCCTTTTCATCAATCTCCCTTCATCCATCCTCTCAATGTGCCCAAACCATCTCAGAGCACGCGTATCCACTCTGTCCTTCAACTTCTTCACCATCTCTGTTCTGATTCGAACCACGTCGTTGGTGATCCGGTCTCTCAGCGTTACACCAGCCATGCTCCTCAAACACTTCATCTTGAAAACATCCAACCTTCTCCTCTCTTTTGCTCTCACCCCCCAAGCCTCAGCTCCGTAGAGTACAGTTGGGACAACAACACCCTCATACAGCCCTCTCTTTGCTTCCATTCCCAACGTCCTACAGCTCATTACACTCTTCAGTGCACCCAACACTTCACATCCCTCCTTTACTCGCGCCTTCACTTCAGTTTCCACTAGTTCAGTTTTCTCCACATGGGAGCCCAAATACTTAAAACACTGAACTTCCTCCAAGAGCTCTCCATTTAGGTTGACACTAATTTTTCTCGCATCGACAGAGCTCGAGCATCTCATTACTTTACTCTTACCCACGTTCACTGTCAGAAGTTTTTTTACCTGAAGCCATTTCGGGATGGCGGAAAACGCGCTTGGTAGCAGAAGCGATCGCAAGTGCTCGCCAGGTAACTGTTCCACCACCACTAGTCTACGATTGGAACGACGGAAGCTATACAATTGATGATTTTTTCACCCTATTTGAAACCTATGAAGCGTCTCTCTATGGACCTAAGTCGAGAAGCTGGGTTTAAGTTCTTCATAACTTTCTTGCTGGAGAGCCTCGCCAGGCTTTGAGTGCCCATTGGATCAACAACTACGGACTACGACGGCGTGAAGAGAATGATAATCAGTTGCTGCAAGGCAAGCCAAGGCATCCCTCGGCCCCGCAGGAAGTTTTTCTGCAGGCTTCGAAGCGACCCAGCGAGAGCCTCCAAGTGTATGCGCTGAGGCTTGAGGCCTTAGCTACAGCCGCGTTCGGCGCTGGCGATGGTGTGAAGGCAGTGGTCATGCCCAAGTTGATCTAGAGCCGTCCCCGAAAGAGGTCAGCCTATGCCTCTGTCGGCTCCTTACTTATTCTCTTCATTGCTCCGTCACTCTACGTTCGCCATACCGCTCTTCTGTTATGATTCGGTACCGCCAGTGAGTGAATATTGTATGCGTTACTAGCGCGGTGAACCCTGTATTCAGAGTGTAGCTTTGAAGTGCTTTTTCTGAACTGAGTTTTATTGAATATAATGTGGTGAATATTAGTCTGGTTTTTAACCTATTTATATTGAAACCTGGTGTGTGGCGTTCTGTGAGAGTTACTGTGTGGTCCTGTACCCCAGTTGACCCACCGAGCCTATACTGGCCTGGACGACCTGCCGCTTCTGTGACCATCCTGACTACGAGCGGTAGTGGGGTCACCGGGTCAAGAAGTGCAGGCACCCACCAATTGTGGGTGCCTGCACTTCTTGACCCGGCGACCCCACTACCGCTCATAGTCAGGATGGTCACAGAGGCGGCAGGTCGTCCAGGCCAGTATAGGCTCGGTGGGTCATCCGGGGTACAGGACCACACAGTAACTCTCACAAAACGCCACACACCAGGTTTCAATATAAATAGGTTAAAAACCAGACTAGTATTCACCACATTATATTCATTAAAACTCACAGTTCGGAAAAGCACTTCAAGGCTACATTTTGAATACAAGGTTCACCGCGCTAGTAACGCACACAATATTCAGCCACTGACGGTACCGAATCATAACAGAAGAGCGATATGGCGAACGTAGAGTGACGGAGCAATGAAGAGAATAAGTAAGGAGCGACGGAAGGAGCCGACAGAGGCATGGGCTGACCTCTTTCGGGGACAGCTCTAGATCAACTGCCGGTTCACCCACAAGTGCATCTCTACATAGCCAACCGCCACGCCCCTTCCATCATGAAAATCGAGTGAGCGAGTTTCCCTAGTTTGAGACAATGATGGGGTGGTTATCACTCAATAATATGTTCGGCGCCCTTAGGATTATAATCTTGAGCAGCTTAGCGAGGTAGAGGCAAAGGGGCAGTTGGTGCCCTAATAAAGGTACCAGAATGACGTCCGAGTTGAAGAGTAAGCTGGCTAGTCTGTGTCCGGCATCAAGGGGTATCTTGGTTGGACTTGAATTGAGGCGGGTTTAGTCGTTGGTGATAAATCTCTGGATTTCATCTTGTGTGACTGGCGAGGGGCTCGTTGATGTGGCAGCGTTTCTTCATGTAGTGATGCCTCAAACAAAGGCAGGTCGTCGTCCAGACTCAGGTCTGGGACTCCCATTGCACGTCGATCAGCAAGTGATGGACGGGGCGAGGGAAGTTACCTCAGGGGGAATTTCCGAATTACTGAACAGTGCGAAGGACTGTCGTCCCGGTCTTCCCGATTTCAAAGATGATAAAGAGCATCGTGTTGTAGGTTAGAAGGAACCCTGGTTATAGGTGTTCCCGCTTGTCACTGCAGCAGAGCGAGCAAGCGGCCGGATAAATTTAGCGGCTACTTGTCTCTTGGCTTCGGGGTAAGAAAGGCGTTCTCTCGCATGAGCAGCGAGTATCTTTTTCGAGTCTGTAATAGATGATTCTCTGAACAGTTTGCGCACATAGCAGGTCAGTCACAATTGTGGCCATGTGCGTCCTCACCACAGCGGAAGCATGTAGCTGTCAATTTTCTGAATCGGCAGACATCCCTTCCATGACCAAACTTTTGGCAGTTGTAGCAGCGTCTGGGATTCTGGATGTTTTCTCTCAGTATTTTCACTCAGTATTTCTTGGTGACTTGCTGATCCGCGAGTTCAGTATGAATGTCGTCATCGGAGCGGTTTGGTCTGTTTTTATAATAAATGGTCCCTTGAATCGTGTCGAGAGTAGGGTGCTCATCAAGTTTTACGGGTATATTATTTAGTTGTTTTAGGTTCTGAATGTTCCTACTTTGCTCATCTTTCACCTCCATCACTCTTAAGCTGACTGATGCACTTCGCGTTCTCTCCCCCCCCCTCCCAGTGCAACGCGGAGTTGTCGGTTAGCTTTTATAGTATTCGTATCTACCAGGTTCTCTCCCGAAACTGCCTTAACGGTGAAGAACCTAGTGAAGTAGTTTTTTTTATATTCTCGTAGGCGATTGCGGCGGCTTCTCTCGGGCTTTCGTCCGGGAGCAACGTGTGCCGCACCTACTTCACGATTCTGTCTTATTTCCAAAGTCCACTCCACCTGGAGGGAGGAAGGCTGCTGTTGAGAAATCATCTCTCCGTCAGTCAGCCTGGGATGGAAGGGGTTTACGTCCACAACCTGGGCGCGACCGCCGGGTGATACCTTAATTGAGTTTCAACAAAACAAACAAGGTATAAGGAGTGAACAAAGTGAAAGCATAACCAGAAAAGGGTAGAGAAGGAGAGATTGTGAAGAGTGAAGAATAGAAGTGTCTGAAAGGAAAATAGGGTGTGTACCTCCCCCCGGTTGGATCGTGACCCCGTGCGACCCGCGAACAAGTAGCTTTAGGAGGGGTCGGAAACATCTAATCCAACCAGTTATTGATTATTGCTCGTCCTCTGGATCCCTTATAAACGGATAGATCTGGAAAGACTTGAAGCAGTTCAAAGAAGCTTCACCTCAAAAATGACGAGGTAAAGTAAATGGATTATTACGACAGATTCAATACCTAGAAGCTATACTCAATCCAAAGACGTTTTGAAAGATTCATTGTCATAAACGTTCGGAAAATTCTAGAAGGTCAATGTATATGAAAAAGGGCAACGAAAGTGATCATGGGAAATCAGGCAAGGATTGGCAGAATATGCTATTTCAAAAGTGCCAGAACGGGAAGCCGATGAAATATGCAAACCGTATCATTCAACTGTTTCACATGCCGGTCACTTCAGCTATTCAATCGAATGCCACTTGAATACGTGAAATAAAACGAAGCCTCAATTGTCTGCCACAGCAAACATCTCGATGTTCAGCTGCTGTGTTACTGATGAACTAATAATGAATGGATGCCCTCACTGTGGAGACAACTATCTACTCCAACGCATCGCAAATCCAGGATCTGACGGGTGAATGTGGCAGCAACATGCAAATGCTGATGCCATAGCACGATTAGAGAATATCCCCGCAGCAGTGGGTCAGGTGGCAACTACGCTGCGACCAGCTTTTTAAAGCCAGTCCCTCCAAGTAAGTAAGTAAGTATGTATGTATGTATGTATGAGAGAAGTGCAAGGTGCACCTTACCGTCGGTCACCCCCCTTCCTTGGGGATTCTGCTTAGTGTCTGTATCTTTATCAGAGAGTTAACTTACAGATAAATATGTGTTTCAATTCAACAGCGCTAACATAAGATGTCGGTATTTATGATGACAACACTTGTGGCGCTCCAAGTGTTGCAAACAATATTCATATATTAACTATAATACAATCCATTGCACTTAATAATTTACCAAGCAAATAAGAATACCATAAATTCCACCACACGAATGCAAAAAATCGTGAACAGTAATAACATTGTGAAATTATGCAGAGAGCTACATAGTAGAGGCCACAGATGTATCGGACGACATAGGGTCGTTGTGTAGAATACGCCACATAAGATATAGCTAGCTATCTAAACTCTCAAGACCATCGGAAAGGCTACAAGCTACTTGTTACGCCGTCGTTCTGACTTTCTGGTACAAGCATGAAATGAGCAGTAGATACAATTGCAATGCACGAACACGACCTTCCTCAACTGCTTCTGCCTGACTTGATTGTTATCAGACAACTGAGCAATCTAACACAGCATCGCAGATCCTGGATACAGAACCTATCAGATGCCAGTTTAACAACGGTATCTGCCTGAGTCTGTTTTCAGTGCTTTCGAAACGCTAATTCACTCACTGTATTTGTCTAAGCTTGGCTTGAGCACCCTGTAGCTGCTCTCTGAAGGGCTGCAGCTGTAACAGGGTGTTGTAGTGCTGCTCAGCTCTGGCAAGTCTCTCCTTCGTGTTTATTAGTCGAGCAGGCAACTGACTCACTCGGCCGCGCAGCTGCAATCATAATAATAGTCACTTAGTTAAGGAGGAATAAAACAATACACTTACTGGTTATCAGCTGCAGAACGGTAACCAACCGGCGACAATGTATCTTATATTATATTTAATTCTATGAGAATTCTATAAGAATCAAATAGTTTCCAGTTTTGAGCTGTTATTTTATTGACTGAGAGATTATGCTCAAGAGCATGACTATCTCCCTAGAAGTTTGCAGAAGCTACGATACCAGTGATAGGATCCGAAAGTCCATACTCTCCTCTTCCTCTATGAGCATCACCAGCGTCTACAGCAACCTCCCTCTTCCGCACCTCATCCCTGAGCTGAAGGTTCTCCTCTTTCCTGCCAAAGTCCCTGTGGCAGAGTGGGCAGCAGTCCTCCACAGTGAGTTTTTCGATATAGCGCTCCATGACGGTGGCGGTGCTCTCCAGCTCCCCGCTCTCGCGCTGCAGCGACTCCAGCACATCTTTTTTCTGGGCCAAGGCAGCGTCTAGGGGCTGGTCAGGGCAGGCGTCTGATATGCGTTCCTCCAGGCCTGAAAAACATGATTTTATATCATTAGATTGACTGGGCGTTCTAGCGAGTCATTATCTTTCAGGCGAAGACCGTCAAAAGAACAATCAGTAGAACAACAAGGCATGATCAGTGGCTATCTGAGTTTGTGCGGATCGGGTTGTGCTACAGTTTTAGTGAACAAGACCTGAGGAGCAAGCGCGGAGTTGTTGAAGCTACTGCAATAGAAAGAAGTAATGTGGACGTGTGACATCTATGGCCGCATCATCTTCAACCGTGCTTCAGTTGACTTAGCGGCAAAACAGTCGATACAGGTGACATAAGTGGAGCAGGTACCTCAAAATTAGAAGCTAATACAGATACAAACACAAGATTAGCTTTGAGTGACGAGGCTTTTTAGCGCTGGGAGTCAGCATCCTTCTGGCACCGAACGTCAAAGCACCAATTACTGCTACATCAAGTCATTGGCAATTTATTATTGGATTGGAACGATCGGGTTTACTACGGCGTCAATAGCGAATGTTAAAGGGTTGCACCGGAGCCCCATCAATCTTGTTCGAGGATCCGTCGTCAGCAGCAAGGCCCGAAGGTTTTCCCTGTTTCCCCCCCCCCCTTCCCCACCTACGACCATCCCGACAGCGAGATGCCATGGGCGGGAAAGCATATCAGAGCAGCGTCAAAATCAACCATTCACAACCACTCTCCACTCACGCCTGTTCATTGCACGCTCTCTCGCCACCTCCACATTCATGTCTCTCCTTCCTAACGCCTGCTTCACACCATCCATCCACCCAAACGATCCGTATCATAAAGATACAAATACAAACACTAGGCTGAATCCTCCAATACCCCAGAAATGGGTGAGGTCGATGACAAGGCGCACCTCATACGTTCACACTCACACACTTAGCCCTTTTGCGCTAAAGGGTCTGGCCGGTACCCCCGCCACACACACTCTGGGTCACGAGTGCGGTCCGAGGATCCGTTGTCAGCAGCAGAGCCCGACAGTTTCCATTGGTTTACCCCCGCCGCATCATGATGGCCGGCCCCCACTCTCTCACCCACGACTATCCCGACAACGTGATGCCAAGGGCGAGAAAGCACATCAAAGCATCGTCAAAAATAAACTAATCACAACCATTCTCCTCTTACGCCTGGTCATTGCACGCTCTCTCGCTACTTCCACATTCAAGTCTCTCCTTCCTGACGCCTGCATCACACCATCCACCCACCCAAACTTAGGTCTACCTCTAGGCCTGCGACCACTCGCCTCCGCCTTCATCACCTTTTTTACCAATCTCCCTTCATCCATCCTCACCATGTGCCCGAACCATCTCAGAACACGCGAATCCAATCGGTCCCTCCAACTTCTTAACCCTCCCCGTTCTGATTCAAACCACGTCGTTAGTGAACCAGTCTCTCGGCGCACTCCAGCCATGTTCCTCAATGATTTCTCCTCGAAAACATTCAACCTTTTTCTCTTTTCTGCTCTCACCCCCCAAGTCTCCGCTCCGTATAACAGAGTTCGAACAACGACATCCTCGTACAGCCCTCTTTTGCTTCCATCCTCAACGTCCTGCAGCTCATTACACTCTTCAGTGCACCCAGCACTTGACACATCTTCTTCACTCGCGACTTCACCTCAGTTACCACAAGTTCAGTCTTCTCCAGATGTGAGCCCAGATGCGTACAACACTGAACTTGTTCTAACATCTCTTTATTTAGGAGGAGACTCATTCCGCTCGCGAATTAACGGTCCTCGAGCATCTCATTAACTTTTACCCAAATTCACTCGAAGTGTCTTCCTCTCACACACTCTACCAAACTCGGACACCAGCCTACATAGCTTCTCCTCTGAATCCGCCACCAGCGCCGCATCGTCCGCAAACAACACCTGGCTCAACTGGCAACTCCGCCCATTCGCTTCTAACAGCTCCAAGCTCCGACCAAGCACACTCGCGTTCACCTCCCTGACCACTTCATCGAAGTAGAGATTGAACAGCCAGGGAGACATCACGCAGCCTTGTCTCAGGCCCACTTTCACTATGAACCAATCACTCACCTCGCTTCCCACTCTGAAATCCGCCCATTCACTTTTAACAGCTCCAACCTCCGACCAAGCACACTCGCGTTCACCTCCCTGACCACTTCGTCCAAGTAGAGATTGAACAGCAAGGGAGACATCACGCAGCCTCGTCTCAGACCCACTTTCACTGTGAACCAATCACTCACCTCGCTTCCCACTCTGACACATGCTCAGCTGCCAACATAGAAACTCTGCACCGCTTTCAGAAGATTTCCGCCCACTCCATACAAACGCAATACCCTCCATAGCGCTTCCCTGTCAATCCTGTCGTATGCCTATCTAAATCCACGAAAGCCCAGAACATGTCCTCTCACTTTGCAAGGTACTTCTCACAGACCTGTCTTGCTGCAAAGATCTGATCGGCACACCCTCTACCGCTCCTAAAGTAACACTGTTCCTCTCCAATTGCGCAATCCGTACATTCTCAAATCCTTTAGATTAGCACTCTCCCATACAACTTACTGACCACACATGACAAACTGATACCTCTTGAGTTGCAGCATTTATTTTTATCTATATCATACAGATACAGACACTAGGCCGCATCCTTCAAAGAGGGGGGTGACCGACGGCAAAGTGCACCTCACACCCTCATACGCTCACACTCACACAACTTAGGCCTTCTGTGCTAAAGGGTCCGGCCGGTACCCCAGCAACATACACTCTGGGTCACGAGTGCAGTACGAGGATCCATCGTCAGTAGCAGGGCCCGACAGTTTTCACTGGTTTACCCCCGCCGCGTCATAATGGCCGGGCCCCCTCCCCACCCACGACCATCCCGACAGCGGGATGCCAAGGGCAGGAAAGCACATCAGAGCAAGGGCAGGAAAGCACATCACGCCTGTTCATTGCACGCTCTCTGGCCACCTCCACATTCATGTCTCTCCTTCCCAACGCCTGCTTTACAATATCCATCCACCCAAACTTCAGTCTACCTCTAGGCCTGCGACCACTCGCCTCCGCATTCATCACCCTTTTCACCAATCTCCCTTCATTCATCCTCTCCATGTGCCCGAACCATCTCAGAACATGCGAATCCACTCTGTCCTCCAACTTCTCCACCATCCCTGTTCTGATTCAAACCACGTCGATGGTGATCCGGTCTCTCAGCGTTACTCCAGCCATGCTCCTCAAACATTTCATCACGAAAACATTCAACCTTCTTCTTTCCTCTGCTCTCACCCCCCAAGCCTCAGCTCCGTAGAGCACAGTTGGGACAACAACACCCTCATACAGCCCTCTCTTTGCATCCATCACCAACGTCCTACAGCTCATCACTCTTTAGTGCACCCAACACTTTATATCCCATCTTCACTCGCACCTTCACTTATATTTCCCCTAGTTCAGTTATCTCCACATGGGAGCCCAGATACTTAAAACACTGAACTTCCTTCATGAGCTCTCCATTTAGGGTGACACTAATTTTGTTCGCATTGACAGTCCTCGAGCATCTCATTACTTTACTCTTACCGACGTTCACTCGAAGCTTCCTCCTCTCACACACTCTACCAAACTCAGACACAAGCCTACATAGCTTATCCTCCGAAGCCGCAACCAGGGCCGTATCATCAGCAAATAGTAACTGGCTCAACTGCCAACTCCGCCCATTCGCTTTCAACAGTTCCAAGCCACGACCCAGCACACTCTCGTTCACCTCCCTGACCATATCCATATAGAGGTTGAACAGCCAGGGAGACATCACGCAGCCTTGTCTCAGTCCCACTTTCCCTGTGAACCAATCACTCACCTCGCTCCCCACTCTGACACATGCTCGGCTGTCAGCATAGAAACTCTGCACTGCTTTCAACAGATGTTCGCCCACTCCATACAAACGCAACACCCTCCACAGCGCTTCCCTGTCAATTCTGTCGTATGCCTTCTCCAGATCCAT
>SDVV010006600.1:0-18321 GCA_016164225.1 Gammarus roeselii
TGCATTAGTGATGGAGCATGTCAAGTGACGCGTGCTGCCACAGTCTAATACCACAGCTCAGTGCATTAGTGATGGAGCATGTCAAGTGACGCGTGCTGCCACAATTTAATATTACAGCGCAGTGCATTAGTGATGGAGCATGTCAAGTGACGCGTGCTGCCACAGTCTAATACCACAGCGCAGTGCATTAGCGATGGAGCATGTCAAGTGACGCGTGCTGCAACAGTTTAATACCACAGCTCGATGCATTAGTGATGAAGCATGTCAAGTGACGCGTGCTGCCACAGTATAATACCACAGCTCGGTGCATTAGTGATGGAGCATATCAAGTGACGCGTGCTGCCACAGTATAATACCACAGCTCGATGCATTAGTGATGGAGCATCTCCAATGGAACGAAATTGATGGTAATAGTAAACCGTTATATTTATCAGCGATGATGTTGCTATGATGTTTACCAGCCCCTTCCACCAATTCCTTCTGCTAATTCAATTCCGGATTTCCATTTCTCCTCAGGTAGTT
The DNA here is from genome assembly GCA_016164225.1 of Gammarus roeselii. Lineage (NCBI taxonomy): Eukaryota > Metazoa > Arthropoda > Malacostraca > Amphipoda > Gammaridae > Gammarus > Gammarus roeselii. Next base: position 523 of record SDVV010006600.1, read on the forward strand.
TGGTAGCAGGACATCGACTCCCCAGCATCACCCAATCGCTGAGTCATTAAACTGTAGCAAGTTTGAATACAGATTCCAACTGTATCAATTTCCATGCGAAATATTAGGATTCAACTAGGCTCTGGCTGCACGTTGATAAACCAGTTCTACACAGATAGAAATTGAGGGATTGAAGGGTGAGCTGAACTCGGTGTCACGTTACCCACCAGCTAACGCGGCACGTTGGTGTGGGTGACTGGGTTACCTTTACTCAGTTTTTGTCTAATTGTAATAGGTTGACTGAAGATTTATCTCTGAGGATAGCTGGGGAAAAGATCGACGGTAGAAGTGAAAAGGAAGAAGATTACCGCCCCACCACACAGCTAAGGCATGGTACTCAAATCGAAGATATAGTTTTATTTACAAGTAGATACCAACAGTGTGGTTTGATCAATGAAGCCTTTCATACATAACTAGCATCATCTTATGAGCTATTCGCCCCATTAAAGAGTATGACAGAATCCTCGCTGCATTCCATTGGGTGTTTGAATAGATTAAACAAATATCGAAGGACGGTATTGACCTGACAACAATTATTGAAAGATGCTTGAATACTCTTTTCAAGTCCTTGATTTTCTGTAGTGTTTATGTGTTACATGTTCGATGAACAAGTTGGCTCATACAAGTGGACTGCTTGAAGGTGGTAGCATTTTTATTTGTATATTCCAAATAATAATATTGATTTTGATATCAAGAAGTGTTAATTATGTACCTTTTTCAAGCAATGCATGCATTTCCAAAGAAAATGTCGGCTGAAATACATAATTATGCTGTATCGATTCACTGTTTTAATTTATGGTGTTGATAAAATACATTAATATGCTGTACTTCGAAAAAATTTATGTTTATTGCCAATGTTCTGAAGGTAATGTTAATGAAAACAAAAAATGTGATGATGTGGTCGTAGGAAGCAAATCGAAAAAATATATTAGGGAAAACATTGTTTCCAGAAGAATCCAATTGATTGGTATGGAGAACATGAAAACATCCATACATCCGCTCAGCAGACAAACTCTCAATATCCACGCACGTATATGACTATTTTTATGTTCATTCTAGCCATAAAATGTCGTGTCCGAACAAAATCAACATGGAAAGAATTTCGATATCAATGCTGACAAAAGCTCGGCGTGCTTCAGCTTCTTTTTAATGTACGAGGGAAATGAGGTGGAGGGGCTTGGAGAACCGAGAGAAAGGAGGTGGATGGGCTTGGTGAACCGAGGGAAATGAGGTGGATGGGTTTGGTGAACCGAGAGAAATGAGGTGGATGAGCTTGGTGAACCGAGGGAAATGAGGTTAATGGGTTTGGTGAACCGAAGAAAATGAGGTGGATGGGTATGGTTAGCCGAGAGAAATGAGATGGATGAGTTTGGTGAACCGAGGGAAATGAGGTGAATGGGTTTGGTAAGCCGAGGGAAATGAGGTGGATGGGTTTGGTGAACCGAAGGAAATGAGATGGATGGGTTTGGTGAACTGAGGGAAATGAGGTGGATGGGTTTGGTGAACCGAGGGAAATGATTTGGAGGGGCTTGGTCAACTAAGGGAAAGGAGGTGGATGGGTTTGGTGAACCGCGAATAATGAGGTGAATGGGTTTGGTGAACCGAGGGAAATTATGTGGATGGGTTTGTTGAACCGAGGGAAATGAGGTGAATGGGTTTGGTAAGCCGAGGGAAATGAGGTGGATGGGTTTGGCGAACCGAGGGAAATGAGGTGGATTTGTTTGGTGAATCGAGGAAAATGAGGTGGATGGGTTTGGTGAACCGAGGAAAATGAGGTGGTTGGGCTTGGTGAACCGAGGGAATTGAGGTGGAGGGGCTTGGTGAAACGAGGGAAATGAGGTGGAGGGGTTTGTCAAAATCGGTGCTGAATATATAAATTAAAGGCCTCAAAAACATTGAAATGCGGAGTGAATAATACATCGAGAAACCTAGAAACCGGGAGAGTCGGGTTTGAAACAATATTCTTGTGGATATAAAATTATCAAATGTGTTTATGTCGATGGTGGGACGTATGCCAGTGCCAAACAATCCGCATTTCTTTCTAATTGTTCCCCCAAACACGCCTCTAGCTATTATCGAGCACCCTAGAAGGAAATTCCAAATAGTTACCATTTAATTACCGGAACGAAGCAAATGGTCTAGGCTGCTGACCAAACAAGGTCATCTCGGGGTTGGAATAAAAAAAATACATCACTACCACTCTTCATTGATAATGACATCGGAGGTGCAGAAAAAAAGTCAGTTCAGCAGCCACTGCTCTTTCCAATTCGTTGCAATGTGCCTGCAATAGTTTAACCGAACATTTTTTCAGATTAATGGAGTTTTGAATGTCACCACCTCACTTCATATAAAGTAGCACATCGATTCCCACAATGTAAAAAACGTCACAAATTATCGAGAAGAAGATCAATGTATTTGACAAATTGCTAATGACACAAAGTTTTTCTTTATTAAGTTGCTAGATTTAAAGGCTAATAAAAGCATTAAGTAAATAGTTCATTAATTCAATTGATACGAATCAAAAGTTAAAAATCAGGAGTTTGAGATGAATAGAACCAATCAAGAAAAAATGTTTTTCATCAGTCATCGTCTTCTTGAAATATTCCAATAAACAGGGCCGCCAGTTGTAGCCTTTTCTCACAGTCGTTTGATCAATCGTCAACACAAGCAGAATTTTGTACGGATAAGTCTATAACTATATTTTGAATGTGCACAACAAAGTTGTTTTGGAAATTTGAAGCTAGTCTGAGCGCCATGGTACGGATTTCTGTGGAGACGAGCAACGTCTTCCCAAACTGGTTGATATCGGGCGTCTCGTAGGATATCGACCAGCTGCTGTCTATCCTGAAGGGTGCCACGTTCCTTACATTTAGCGACAATGAATCGAGTACTGGTAGGTGAGGGAACATTTCTGTTATTGAAGACCCTGCTGAAAGCCCTTTGTGTTGCGAAAGTGGAACCCTTGTTTACACAATAAAGCTGATCAATATGAGGTCGCTGTCTAATCCACAGCTTTTCCATATTTTTTCTCGGACTGAGATAATAAAGAAAATTGCAGTGTTAAATTTGTAGTTTTGTTCGGTATATATGATACGAAATAAATGGCCTCAATATAACCTTCCAATCGATTGCACTAAAATTTCGTAAGATTTGTCGTAATCTTTTCAGATACCTTTAAAACTGAAAACTTATTTGTGAGGAGGCCTGTCAATTTCAAAGCCTGATTGGTTGGAGTCAAAGTAATAATTGTCAGGGAATTTTGTCTACCTCTACACGCGACGGGATGCCCGATGCGATTTCAGTCCTCATTTGCAAACATCTATGCTGGAACTCGAAACGTTCTCAAGACTCGCGGGGACTTGCGGAGACTCGGGGAGACTCGCGGAGACTCGCGGAGAGCGATATATTTGGTGAGGCCGTGCATATAAAGGATCTGCCGTTGATAAAGGCAGAAGAGTTTCCGTTAACAACTTTTTTTTTTCTACAATAACTATTCGAATGGTATACTGCAATGTAAAATTCAATGAATCTCCGAAGTTTCATCTGATTCAGACCTAACAAAATAGTGACCAACCGGAAGAGGCTGCCTAATAGATTAATAATTTATCATGAAAATATTCACAGTTTATCATTCATTTGAATGAAGCGAATACAAATTACGAACCATTGTAAATCCGTGTCTAGTTAGAGATCACGTGCAGATTTTCGATTGGTATGAAATTTTATTTGTGTGATCTCTGCTATAAATGATGTCTGAAGCATGACGTTTGTTATTGAATTCAACCCATCCTGTCCAGCTTTTCCAGTCTCACCACCATATACTCTAAACTTTTAATTCAATTTATAAACATTGAGATACAAATAAAATGATCCGCTTTACGAAATTTTACCTTTCAGGTTTGTCGACCAAACCAGGAAAGTTTGTTATATTCAATGAGTTTTAGGTAGGTATCCACGAGGATGGTAACATTTGTATCTGAAGTACACGATCAATCTGGGCGGACCTGTAGGCCTCTAATCGACAGAACCTGGTAATGACTCCAACGAGCGGACGCGGGGTTTTCCTGAAAGGTTATCATTTTGAAAAAATAGAGGCTATCAAACAGGGTTAACTTAAAGAATCTGTGAGAGTTGGAGTCAACTTAATACATGGAATTGAACTCATAATCGATGTGGGGATAATTTTTCACAAACATCATAACTAGTCATTTTGAAAAAGGTTTTCAACGTAAGTGAAATTATTGAACAGAACCTGATATGAACGACAACAATATCGTGCATAGCAGTATGTGAACACAGCAGACCTTAATATATCAACAGAGTAGACTTAGATAGTTGAGTTTGTCAGATGAATAATTTTGCTAACGATTCGCAGAATAACATCTTATAGTATTCATAGCGCTGAGTAAGGTCAAAGTAACTGCACACTTAAGTCCGTGTGTTTTATTTCTAATAAGTAAACCAATGATTGCCAGACAAAACATTGCGGCGAAATCATTGCACGAATGAAATCTTTATCTGGCAAAATTTTGCTGGAGTGGGCCGAAAATTATAAAAGTTTACTGTACTTTGTTTTAAACATGAAAAAAATTATATCCCTCCTGAATGTCTTTTTCATACAATGACAAAACATACTTGTGAACGATAGAAAAACTACATATTTTGTTAATATGCGTTTATAGTCATGTGTATCTAAACTTAAGGAGAATGCGAATGCGCTGCCCATAATTGATTTGTATTTTTCTTCTGCCTTAAAACAGAATGAAAAATTCATTGACAGGATAGAGCCGACTGGCCGCATACCTCAAAAATGGATGTGGCTGAGAACAAGACCCTCTTCACACTCCTCTCAGTCACTCACACATTATACCTCAAGAAGGATTGTGGCTGAGAACAAGACGCTCTTCACACTCCTCTCAGTCACTCACACATTATACCTCAAGAAGGGGTGTGGCTGAGAACAAGACGCTCTTCACACTCCTCTCAGTCACTCACACATTATACCTCAAGAAGGGGTGTGGCTGAGAACAAGACGCTCTTCACACTCCTCTCAGTCACTCACACATTATACCTCAAGAAGGGGTGTGGCTGAGAACAAGACGCTCTTCACACTCCTCTCAGTCACTCACACATTATACCTCAAGAAGGGGTGTGGCTGAGAACAAGACGCTCTTCACACTCCTCTCAGTCACTCACACATTATACCTCAAGAAGGGGTGTGGCTGAGAACAAGACGCTCTTCACACTCCTCTCAGTCACTCACACATTATACCTCAAGAAGGGGTGTTGCTGAGAACAAGACGCTCTTCACACTCCTCTCAGTCACTCACACATTATACCTCAAGAAGGGGTGTGGCTGAAAACGCCACGTCAATCTACGGTCGGCGCCCGGTAGGGACGCGACCCGTAATTACGTTGTCCTTTGTTGAGAAGAGTTACGGTCACCCACAGTCAGAATGTTGACCGTACATCTATAATCGCAGATGATCGATGTTTATATGCGGGTATTTTCTAACATGATTTGGGAGACAATATTAGAGCAAAAAAAGTGTTTGGCAGAAAACAATGAAATGGGTTCTAGGCGTGAATTTGATTTGGGACATTATGACTTAAGTGAGCAGAAAATTACTTTTCCAACTGATTACTTGCATTACGATTGTGCCGTAAGTCGCCGCCTACGAGTCGCGTTTGTGCCCCATTGAGCTACACATTTTACCAGGGCTTCAAGTAAACACACGTTTTTTAAACAATATGTACAGGATTCGCCGAGGCGACGCTTGCTGCACACATCCTTTTGATAGAACCAGTTCAGGATTAGTACAAATATTTAAGGAACTGTTCCAAGTAAAATTTCAAGCACCTCAACAATCCCCTTACAAATACGTACTACCTTAGTCTTCTTGTTAGGAATGCTCGTCCGCCGACACATGCCTGCGATTTCCCACCTGAAATAACAAGTTCATCTCATTAGGTACTTTATTTGTTAATATATATTCAAGTAAAATATTTCAGTGCTGCATATCTTCACCAAAAAATATTCATACAGATAGAAACAGGATTAAAACCCCAAGGCAATCGGAAAAGTATTACGATCGGAAACAAGTTTTTGCATTCGTAGTGATCCGCTGCCTGGCATGTGTTCTTCTCATTTGTGTGCTAGGTGCTTTTATGCTTCAGCCTCTTCTTCTAACATGCGTTCTTCTCACTTGTATGCTAAGTGCTTCTATGTTTCATCCTCTTCTTCTAAATTCGTATATTAATAATATTATGGATTTTATATCGACAAACTGCACTTTGCTTCACTCGCCATATTTGATTGAACTTTGGGTGGCCGTATTTCCGGCCAACGCGCATAAATAATACCATTAAGATTAGGTCTTGGCTTCAAACAGAGTGAGATCGCCAAGCTTCAGGTTTAATTGCCATTGAATGCCTTGTGAAATGTCTACTCATTGAAGGTAAAATAAAATAATACGCATAGGCTAGTGAGCAACTGTATAAATATAACATTGGCATGACAAATAAACTATAACATTGATCATCCCGGTTTATTATATTACTCCACTCAACGTTGGGTCAAGTAATTCAAAGTTGTTCTAAGCTTTTGCGTGTCGACATTTTTGGTGGGTATATGGACAGGCAACTGTACATGTGATGGGAATAACTAGTCACTAATTATTATTTATATTTTCAATCATTCGCAGTTTAATGTAAAAGAAATGCGTCTGCATTTATCAATTACAGATAATAATCGTCAAATAAGGATATAAATCAAAATCTCATTCTGCATGCCATCGACCAGGGAAAAGTTCCACTACAATAATTTGTAGCTCGAGTGTTTTCCCATCCAATTAATCATCATCGGCGATGTAAATGCTCACCTCGAAGATTTAAAAACTAAATAAATGCAGATATGAGCAGATTTTGTAAGCCCCGAATCCACATTCGGTGGCTTTGGTGTGCGGTGCAGGGGTTACCAAGATTGCTTTGCTGCGTATTTAATGTTCTTCCAGAGTCCCTCAGGACGGCAGGGTGTAAAGGACGTACTGTATAGCGGACTCTTCCCCGTGCATAAATAAGTAACCACAATCAACGTGATAATGCATAGTTAATACGCCTTGTGATCATGAAAAACATTATAATGAATAAAGTAGTATGATAATTACTGTAGCTTCTACAAAATACAGCAGTTGCTTGTAACACAAGTAACAATCAGAGGGTAGGGTTTACCAAAAGAAATCCTTCAAACAAATCTATAGGCGGGACAATTATTTAAATAATTTGAGATATTTCTTACTACCGAAAGGAAGTGGCCGCTGAACCAGATAAGCAGCTCATGAAAATATTTCTTTATACATCTTAATGACGGTCAAATATAGTTATGGGTCTCTGAGGGTTTTCCACCGTTGGCCAGTATGGATTCATATCATAAAGATAAATAGAGATTTGTTGTTGAATAAAAATCCACAGTGTTGTCCTTACTGACTGGCATGAGTCATTGTGCGCGGTGGACTGTTGTTGACCATATTTGAGCTAGCAAACCTATCACAGTAAACTGAGAGTTTACCGACCCCGTAGCCGTTGGACTGACTGGCGCCTATCAGGTTTTGGTTTATGAATTTATGAAGACGGAACTGCTTTCATGCTTCAATTTCACTTTCAGCATCAAGAACCTTGACAGTGACACAGCAGTAAATATAACCTTCTCAAATAAATAATACAACTAAACTATTTATTACATCAAAATAACCTTGAAACACATTTCTAAGAATGCATCTCAGAACATTCTGTACAATATTGTTGCTTCAATCCTCTTTGAATTGAATTACTGTAATTTTAAGAGTCTCTTACTTGGTCAAAGAAATTGGTCAATGAATACATAAGAATTCTTCTTATCATTACAACTTCTTTTCTCTTTATCAGAAGCTATCCGATTTTGATCTATTTACTCATCGAATATCCTAAAACGGGTTCAGCTTGCAGTGGTTCATTACAGTCTTTGTTCCCATTCACCACAATATTAGCAAAATTCTTCTCAGTGATTTGGTTCCACGCCTCGCCATGAAAAAAACAACTAGCATCATCGGTTAGGTTTTCATATTTTCGTGTCCATACAAGCACTGAAGAAGAGGAATGTACGGGGCAGTCAGCTCCTGTATGATGAGATCTATTGTCTCGTACAATAAATGGAGCAATATGCACCAGCATTTTATAATCAATGGATTGCGGAGGATGTTTCATTATCAATATAGTATCCATAACATACTGCATTCAACTGGTTAAGTAAAGTGCAAATCAGAAGTGTAAATCGTGTTAGATTTCAGCACTGCCAAACGTTTTTGCTAAATCTGGTATTGTCAAATGGTCAGGTTGAAATTTGTGCCGAATATATTCTTTGGATCTTTGACCCCGGCAACAGCTGAGGGTCGAACTGTTGCCAATAAATTGCCGCATTCGGATAAATATTCCACCAAATATTTGTATCCGGGAACCGTGAGCAGAAACGCTTCAGAATTCCTTTCCTTCTGCTCTCGCGTTGGATGAAAACATGTTTCAGGAGTTCGAGAGTTTAGGCTGAATGGTCTCGATTAGTGTTCCGAGAATAATTTAGGAAGGCTCCACCAAATAGAAAGGAACACCGGTGAAACGTTCTGGAATTTTGTTTCCTCCAAACAAGAATCCCATTTTTCCTCAAACAGGCTGTCAGTGAAAAGAAACCTTTAACAAAATCCAGATGAGGTATTCAAATAATTCATTCACTCGAGAACAACCAACTAGTGGAGAAAAAACAAGTTATCCCGACTATCATGATTGTTCTTCAGACACTCTGATAGGATATCCATCAATTAAGACTTCACACATGTATTTGTTAATCAATCACGGTAGTTTAATGATAGTCTGAATACACACACGAACCTCACTACAAGCCGTCGACATGCTTAGGATGTAAGGATTTAAGGATTTGAAATTTATTTGATTATGGCTGAGGTTGTTTACAAAAATATTCTGACAATGGAATAAATCAATGGCAATTACGAATTCCCATCAACACAGTCAATTGAAATTAACGTATGGACGCGCCGCGTACTATTCATTGTTTTCATATTCAAAACAAAGGTCATGAACAAAACAAATGCAATAGCGGAATTTCTTAGTTTGAATTATTCGTTTAAAAAATTGTAAGTTGTCATTAAAATAATTAATTACAGTAGAATTAGTGAGTTGAGAGTTGAAAATAAACGTGTTTGAACGGTGTAACAAAAGTCCCGGAAGGTTGGTTCCTCAGATTTCAGCACAATAGTAACTCTCAGTTCAGTGTGTGAAGGCAATAGAAACAGCGCAGGAATATCGCTTTACATATTCATGTTATAAATACTTCCTCTGACAAATTCAATAACTGTTCAGTCAGTAGATCAGAGAAATAAATCCTGTATCAATATGGAAGTACAATAATATGGAAACAATCGCTTGCTTCTTCGGAATATCTTTTACCATTGGGAAATTTTGTATTGCATCTAGACATTAAATGGTTTGAAGCCCTAACGTCTCCTTATCAACGTGACATGGACATCCATAGTCACCTTATTTAAATCGAATACATAGTTTTTTTCTTTGGTGAAATGTGCGCGATACTGTACTCAAAATGTGTGCGATACTGTACTCACATTGTTTGCAATACTGTACTCACATTGTGTGCGATACTGTTTTCACATTGTAAGCGATACTGTACTCACATTGTGAGCGATTCTGTTCTCACATTGTGTGCGATACTATACTCACAATGTGTGCGATACTGTTCTCACATTGTGTGCGATACTGTACTCACATTGTGTGCGATACAGTACTCACATTATTTGCGATACTGTACTCACATTGTGTGCGATACTGTACTCACATTGTGTGCGATACTGTATACATATTGTGTGCGATACTGTACTCACATTGTGTGCGATACTGTACTCACGTTGCGTGCGATATTGTGCTCACATCGTGTGCGATACTGTACTCACATTAGAGATTGAAATTGAAGAAAATCAATATCGACACTTTTTCAATGAAATTGTTCATCGTAATGTCTTCCAATTTCTTTCTCTAAATGACTATAGAGCACTCGATTCTCCCTTATTTTCTTAAATGTATGAATATTTTATTCACGGCAGTCATGACGATATCCTATTTTTTCCATCAATGGAGTTGGTGTAAATGTTCTTCGATGTCCATGAAATGATGAGATGGCCTCTTCTGTGTTGGGCAAATAAACTCGAACGAACCGAATCGAGCGCTCCAGACCCGGCGAGAAATATTATACGATAAGAACCATGAGAGTTGGATCAGGATCAGGATCAGGATCAGGATCAGGATCAGGATCAGGATCAGGATCAGGATCAGGATCAGGATCAGGATCGAACGAGGAAGATCAAACTGTTCGAACTGAACTAGTCGGATTAAAGGAGTTGGATCGTGCGAGCTTTGTAAAGCAAGTCGGATCAAACGAGTCGAACCATGAAACTCGGATCCGGCGCTGTAGGATGAAGCGAGTCAAAATAAGCAAGTTGGGTCAAGCGAGTCAGACCATGAAACTCGGATCCGGCGCTGTAGGATGAAGCGAGTCAAAATAAGCAAGTTGGGTCAAGCGAGTCAGACCATGAAACTCGGATCCGGCGCGGTAGGATGAAGCGAGTCAAAATAAGCAAGTTGGGTCAAGCGAGTCAGACCATGAAACTCGGATCCGGCGCTGTAGGATGAAGCGAGTCAAAATAAGCAAGTTGGGTCAAGCGAGTCAGACCATGAAACTCGGATCCGGCGCTGTAGGATGAAGCGAGTCAAAATAAGCAAGTTGGGTCAAGCGAGTCAGACCATGAAACTCGGATCCGGCGCTGTAGGATGAAGCGAGTCAAAATAAGCAAGTTGGGTCAAGCGAGTCAGACCATGAAACTCGGATCCGGCGCTGTAGGATGAAGCGAGTCAAAATAAGCAAGTTGGGTCAAGCGAGTCAGACCATGAAACTCGGATCCGGCGCTGTAGGATGAAGCGAGTCAAAATAAGCAAGTTGGGTCAAGCGAGTCAGACCATGAAACTCGGAACAGAATAGTCGGATGAGACGAGTCGGATCACGCGAGCCGGTTTTATTGAGCTGGATCAAGCAAGTCGGAGCACGATACTCGATTCAGGCTCATTGGATAAAGCGATTGTCAGGTCAGGCTGGTGGGATAAAGTGAGTCAGATCAAGCGAGTCGGATCAAGCGAGTCGGATCAAGCGAGTCGGATCAAGCGAGTCAGATCAAGCGGGTCGGATCAAGTGAGTCAGATCAAGCGAGTCGGATCAAGCGAGTCAGATCAAGCGAGTCGGATCAAGCGGGTCAGATCAAGCGAGTCGGATCAAGCTAGACAGATCAAGCGAAGTTGGTTCAAGTAAGTCGGGTTTAACAAGTCGGATCAGGATCAAGCGAGTGGGACAATTAAAGTCGGATCAAGTGAATGGAACAATTGAGTCGGATCAAGTGAGTCGGATCAGGATTGACGGATCAAACGGGTCGAATCAAACAAGTTTGAATGTGTGAGTCGAATCAAGCTATTCAGAGCAAGCGAGTCGGTATACCGAGCATGTTCTTCAGGAGTGCCTCGGAAACAACAATTAGCAATCTTGCATCCATTAAATGCCAGCTCTGGTAGACCATGCAATGCAGCCAGTATATGCTTGCATTGGTAGACCATGAGGTAGAGTAATGTAATGCATCCAGTAGATGCCAGCATTGGTAGACTATGAAGTAGAGTGACGTAATGCATCCAGTAGATGCTGACCATGAGGTAGAGTAACGTAATGCATCCAGTGGATGCCAGCATTGATAGACCATGAAGTAGAGTAATACAATGCATCCAGTATATGCTTGCATTGGTAGACCACGAGGTAGAGTAATGTAATGCATACAGTAGAAACTAGCATTGGTAAATTATGAGGTAGAGTAATTTAATGCATACAGTAGATGTCAGCATTGGTAGACCACGAGGTAGAGTAATGTAACGCATCCGGTAAATGCTAGCGTTGGTAGACCAAGAGGTAGAGTAATGTAATGCATCCAGTAGATGCTAACATTGGTAGACCACGAGGTAGAGTATTGTAATGCATACAGTAGATGCCAACAGGGGTAGACCATGAGGTAGAGTAATATAAGGCATACAAAAGATGCCAGCCTTGGTAGACTATGAGATAGAGCAATATAATGCATACAGTAGATGCTAACATTGGTAGACCATAAGGTAGAGTAATATACTGCATACAGTAGATGCCAGCATTCGTAGACCATGAGGTAGAGTAATGCAATGAATTCAGTAGATGCTAGCATTGATAGACCATGAGGTAGAGTAATGTAATGCATACAGTAGATGTCAGCATTGGTAGACTATGAAGTAGAGTAATACAATGCATTCAGTAGATGCTAGCATTGGTAGACTATGAAGTAGAGTAATACAATGCATTCAGTAGATGCTAGCATTGGTAGACCATGAGGTAGAGTAACGTAATGCATCCAGTAGATGCTGACGATGAGGTGCCGTAATGTACTGCATCCAGTAGATGCTAGCATTGGTAGACCATGAAGTAGAGTAATACAATGTATTCAGTAGATGCTAGCATTGGTAGACCATGATGTAGAGTAACGTAATGCTCCCAGTAGACGCTGACCATGAGGTAGAGGAATTTAATGCGTCCAGTAGATGCTAGCATTGGTAGACCATGAGGTTGAGTAATGTAATGCATACAGTAGATGCCAGCATTGGTAAACCATGAGGTAGAGTAATGTAATGCATACAGTAGATGCTAGCATTGGTAGATCATGAAGTAGAGTAATACAATGCATTCAGTAGATGCCAGCATTGGTAGAACATGATGTAGAGTAAGTGTAATGCATACAGTAGAGGCCAGCATTGGTAGACTATGAGGTAGAGTAGGTGTAATGAATACAGTAGATGCCAGCATTGGTAGATCATGAGGTAGAGTAATGTAATGCTTCCAGTAGACGCTGACCATGAGGTAGAGGAATTTAATGCGTCCAGTAGATGCTAGCATTGGTAGACCATGAGGTTGAGTAATGTAATGCATTCAGTAGATGCCAGCATTGGTAAATCATGAGGTAGAGTAATGTAATGCATACAGTAGAAACCAGCATTGGTAGACCATGAGGTAGAAGAATATAATGCCTACAGTAGATGTCAGCATTGGTAGACCACGAGGTAGAGTAATGTAATTCATCCAGTAGATGCTAGCATTGGTAGACCAAGAGGTGGAGTAATGTAATGAATCCAGTAGATGCTAACATTGGTAGACCATGATGTAGAGTAATGTAGTGCATACAGTAGATGTTAGCATAGGAAGACCAAGAGGTAGAGTAATGTAATCATACAGTAGATGACAGTATTGGTAGACCACGAGGTAGAGTATTGTAATGCATAGAATATATGCCAGCATTGGAAGACCACGAGGTAGAGTAATGCAATGAATACAGTAGATGCTAGCATTGATAGACCATGAGGTAGAGTAATGTAATGCATACAGTAGATGCCAGCATTGGTAGACCATGAGGTAGAGTAATAGAATGCATACAGTATATGCTTGCATTGGTAGACCATGAGGTAGAGTAATGTATTGCGTACAGTAGGTCCCAGCATCGGTAAATCATGAGGTAGAGTATTGTGATGCATACAGTAGATGCTAGCACTGGTAGACCAAGAGGTAGAGTAACGTAATGCGTTGCTGATGTGAGTGAACCTAGTGCCTCAAAAAGCCGAAGGCAAGATGAGGTAAAGAAAATGAAAGCGCACATTTGCTGCATAGAAATATTGAAGGCACGGCAATCAACCTAAAGGAAGCACATACAATGCATAACTATTGTAAGGCCCTGGGCACCAGCGACGGTTCGTCGATTACTTTCCGATGGATAGCTTTTTTTTTGCCAATGATTTAATCTTCTCTATTCGAGGTCGCTCGGTGCCATCCATCAAGTGATTGAATGTCTTACGGAAATGGCACTGTTTGAGCAACACTATTTTGTTGATGTGTCACTAATGTCTGGGAGAGGTTGTTGTTGTTGACGTAGTGACTAAGTTGCTCCGATATGCCCGTTAGCTTAAAAAAGATATCGCTTGCTCGGTCAATAGAACAGAGGTATTTGTTCATGAGTGCTTTGTATCACTGCACTGACGACTGATCTAGACTTTTTGAGTTTACTGAATTTTAACAATGAATAGATGGCTTGTCCTAAAACTTGGTTGTTCGTTCCGTTTAACTTGCTAACTTCGATCCATACAGTATCGGAAAAGTCGGCTTATGCTAGAGTTATACAAAGTTTGATATAATATTGCCAATTCCATAGCCTCAATTTGCTGCTCGGATTAAATTCCTCAACCGAAACCTACATTAAATTAAAGTACTAATTGGAATAGGAGCATTCATGCAAATTCGCTAATTTTTCGCTTATTTCCGTTCCTCTACAACCGTCATCCGTTGATGACGGAGTAACTTAGAGCTGTGCCAAAAGTTTGGTATCGGGTTGGGTGGTTATCGGCATCGGGTATCAGAATCGGGGAAAATTTGTGAATGGACACAGCTTTAGTGTAAATCAGTACTAATTATTGTCGATACATGCAACATGCGTTGGTTTGCTCCAGGACTCGATTGGGACGTGGTGATCCTGTTAGTCACTTAACAATTCCCTGGGTGGACTCGACCAGGACTCGATTGGGACGTGGTGATCCTGTTAGTCACTTAACAATTCCCTGGGTGGACTCGACCAGGACTCGATTGGGACATGATGATCCTGTTAGTCACTTAACAATCCCCTGGGTGGACTCGACGAGTGCCGGAGAGTGTCATTGCAGCGATACATATTAGGTCTTATGCAATCCATGCATCTAAGACGAGTCTATTTTCTCGTGTGAAGAAGCACATACTAACAGCCTGCAGCTTCTTTGGATGAGAAATAACTCACATCAAAATTGTACAGAATTTGTGAAGGGACGAAGTTCCCAGAAGACGTACAACACGTAATCTAAATGCCGGTAAAAATAATTTAACACATTGCAAAGTGTTCCAGAGGCAGAGAGAATCGATTGGTTGACCTTACCAATTGAATCACCCAGCAGGGATCACGACTAGTTGCTGGCCGACGATAGAAATTGCCTCCATGATGATGGTGATGATGAGGATCTGTACCGTGCTGAAGGACAACACAGATCATAGTCATTGCACTATCAATTGTCAATAATAATGTTGACAAAAAACTAATTCTATAACTCAATGCACGTGACACTTCAAATAAAATATTTAGCGACGCACTTCAAATTAACGTACATTATTTTTGATTCATGTACGTCAATTTCTCAGAGGGATGTTTTCGGTCTCATGTTGTTGATGACTTAAATTAATTCCAACTATTACAGTATTTTCATCCATTCTCCATGTCGCGTTGGTCTGAATATATTTGCAATATTATGATAAAGAGTTTGATCTCATTTCTGCGTCGGATGTTTTCTTGGTGTCAGTACACATAAGGAAAGCTCTCCTAACAGCACCACGATAAACACATACAACTGCCATTACTGCACTTTGCAAAGCAGATTGATTACCTTGCAAAAGTAGCTACCGTACTGTGTATGAAGTTTGATAATCATCAATAATGCCATCATTATACAGGAGGGATAGAACATTAGGAAACGAGAGAGTGATGTTGGCTCCACGTTAGTTATAATTAAAAATTACTGCCCAGTGTGTTCCACAACGCTCCATTGGGCAGCGACCATAACTGACTAGTGTGTTCCACAACGCTTCATTGGGTAGCGACCATAACTGTCTAGTGTGTTCCACAACGCTTCATTGGGTAGCGACCATAACTGACTAGTGTGTTCAACAACGCTTCATTGGGTAGCGACCATAACTGACTAGTGTGTTCAACAACGCCTCATTGGGTAGCGACCATAACTGACTAGTGTGTTCCACAACGCTTCATTGGGTAGCAACCGTAACTGACTAGTGTGTTCCACAACGCTTCATTGGGTAGCGACCATAACTGACTAGTGTGTTCAACAACGCTTCATTGGGTGGCGACCATAACTGACTAGTGTGTTCGACAACGCCTCATTGGGTAGCGACCATAACTGACTAGTGTGTTCCACAACGCTTAATTGGGTAGCAACCGTAACTGACTAGTGTGTTCCACAACGCTTCATTGGGCAGTGACCATAACTGACTAGTGTGTTCCACAACGCTTAATTGGGTAGCGACCATAACTGACTAGTGTGTTCCACAACGCTTCATTGGGCAGCGACCATAACTGACTAGTGTGTTCAACAACGCTTCATTGGGTAGCGACCATAACTGACTAGTGTGTTCAACAACGCCTCATTGGGTAACGACCATAACTGACTAGTGTGCTCCACAACGCTTCATTGGGCAGCGACCATAACTGACTAGTGTGTTCCACAACGCTTCATTTGGGACCGATAATAACTGACTAGTGTGTTCAACAACGCTTCATTGGGTAGCGACCGTAACTGACTAGTGTGTTCCACAACGCTTCATTGGGTAGCGACCATAACTGACTAGTGTGTTCCACAACGCTTCATTAGGTAGCGACCATAACTGACTAGTGTGTTCCACAACGCTTCATTTGGGACCGATAATAACTGAATAGTGTGTTCAACAACGCTTCATTGGGTAGCGACCATAACAGACTAGTGTGTTCCACAACGCTTCATTGGGTAGCGACCATAACTGACTAGTGTGTTCCACAACGCTTCATTTGGGCCCGATAATAACTGACTAGTGTGTTCCACAACGCTGCATTGGGGGCCGACAATAACTGACTGTTGTGTTCCACAACGCTTAATTGGGACCGACAATAACTGACTAGTGTGTTCCACAGCACTTCATTGGGGAGCGACGACTAGAAAAGTATGAAATCGGTAATATTAGGGTTCAAACTTAATTAAACAGCACATAATCAATTAAACAGCACATAAAGTCAACTTTGTAACATTGCCGTGATGCCTTCCACTGCAGTCACTGAGAACTGTCGTCGACACATAAAGTATCAAATAAAATCATTGGGATTTTATTGGAGAGGCTGACTGGCATAAATGCAATCATGTTCCTTGAAGGGATAAGATTGAACGACTGACGTGGTTGTACAACTTTGCTTCACAGCCCTTCATAAATTGCTCAGCCTCCTCCGCGGATCATAATCAGCCATTAGTATTGTAATCATAATCGTAATTTAAATTATAAATTCATCCGTGATTGTATTTTAATCTTTCTCACTGCATGAGCGTCAGCGAGGAATTGAACGGTCAAAGTTTATTTTGCTCTCTTATATCCTATTGAATGTCCCTCACAATTTCATGTCCTTTCCAAATGATTCGATGAAAACCTTTTGCCATTCCAGGAAATTGCCCCGTAATGATGCCCTCATCGAACTAAGTTCCCTCCATTTCTACAAGGATACGATCCTCGTTAAGGAAAGTCGATGCTTTTGAAGAGATCTCGGTACATATAAAGCCATCTCTGGTTGATCCAGACAGGAGTCAAAGATGGAGAGTAAACATCAACAGTCTGTGCTGTTGAGTCTTTGAAGCAAATCAAATACTTTCGCTGCAAGTTTTTGACAGTAAAAAGTCCGATTTAAGAGGGAAGATGTTTGGACAATTTCATGGGCTGAAGACGGAGGAGTTTTGTTGTGTAATATTCAAGTTACAATCAATGAATATCAA
>SDVV010006601.1:0-12794 GCA_016164225.1 Gammarus roeselii
ATATATATTTGTAGGTAGGTTTAGAGGTACATACACATGAGTGTTTATGAATACATTTATATATTAGAGCTTGAGCTACAACATTTTGCATATCTGATGAGACTTCACTGCTTATTTAAATGTAAAACATTCATGTTTTTCACACTGTTATCAGGCTTTATCTCGTATGATCTGCTGATGCTTGTATAGGACTCTACTGCATACATGAACAAGAGATTTGGAACTTATAGTACTTTATCTCAATGGGGGTCAAAATGACCCCGTCAGCCGTTTTAGGTATGTACCAGTCTGACGTCATTCTAGCGAAATGAACATTTGAAAGGACGATGATTCGCAACTATTGATTAGATGAAAACTGTTATATCCACATGGAACACCACGGAAAGACTTTGATATATAAGAAAAAGGCCTAAATAAAAGAAAACACAGGTTTCAGATGTATAATTAACTAGATGGAGGACACGTTGAGAAACAGTTCTATAATACAATGACCGTGATGGTATAATAAACGTCTCAACTAATTAGCCGACTTTTTTGCCCTCGTATGTTGGGGTAGTTATTCAGTCAAATCAAAGTCTTACAAAGGCTCCTCGTTTGTCAAGGTGAATTCAATCCAATTGACTCTGATGTTCTTCGTCAGTGTACTTTTGGTTAAATGTCTTAGAGGCTCACGTAAGGTACGAGAGATGAAGATAGGTAGGTGCTCAACAGTCAAGTCGTTCAAAGTGATCCAGGTAGTGCACGTGTGTAAGTCAGGGGGGAAACGGAAATTTTTGAATAAATAAGATTGTTTGTTGACGTTGTGTGGTTTATACGTCTGCGTGTCGGGGACACAGAGTATTGTGAAATAGTAACGGTTGTATACAAGTAAGTTAACTCAGGCATTGTGAACTGAGTTGAGTGGGGTCATGGGCGTTGATGCAACCGTGAGGGTGCGTGTTTTGTAAGGTGTTCAGGTATGATAGGTCTGGTGGGTACCCTGGAGGTGTGGAATCGGGGGCGGAATGTAGATGAACTATTTATAGGTACACTTATTCGTATTGATTGTATTTCTAGGTAATGGGCAATGGTATTTGGGCCATAGCCTGCGCGGTGGTATTGGTAAAGGGGATACCGGTGTGGCTCAATGTTATAAGGCTGTCTCTGTCCCTGTTTGTCTGAGTGTGGTGAACATAATATAGTAGAGGGTAGGTTTTTACTGATTTTTTTTTGGTTTCCATGATCGCTGTTACGTGAATATTATTTGTCTAACGGAAATGTTTCAGTTCATCATGTTTATTCTTAAGAGGCGAGGGGGGGCAAAGCCAAAGGCCTGCCTCAGGGAGGTGGTCAGGCCTGAGAAGGATGGAGAGAGAAATCAGGGCTGTTCTGCAACGGAGGCAATCGTATGGCATTGTTGTTGGGGTCAGTGTCAAGCGTGACGTGCGTAGGATGACAGGCAATGCACTGCCATCCATGTGGTGTGTGTTGCTGTCAGCGTATTCCAGAGCAGGGTGCACTTGGAGCACTTAATGTCAAACCTTCGATTGAGCAAGTGGGACCTCTAGGAAATACATTATGTTTATTTCTTTGATATCGTTTTATGTTTAGGAACGGAGGATTTTATTAGGTTTACTCCATGATATTTCATTACGTTCTTCGCTTTGGGATTGTGCTATTTTAATTGCCTAGTGCCCTTGTTATTCTGTCGCCAGATGATTGTATTGGACTCTCGAAAACTCCCAGGCCCGGTAAAAGGTTACACAGTACGGCTGGCTACTGCCTGTGAGTGTGATAACTGCTTAACTGGCCCGGTTTGAATATCATTGAATGGGCCTCAAAGTTACCTCACTTATAAGCCGTACCGAGATTTCATCGGAAAGACGTCGATAATTGTTGACGGGGAACCGTTATATTTATACTCACTGTTTCAATAAGCTTGAATGATTGGGATTTAGCCTGACGTTGAGCTAGCATTTACTTCCTGAAATTGATTCAAACGCAAACGGAGGATGACATGAAACAGGACTGCAAGCTGTGTTTGCTTGCAGAAAGAAAGAGGAAATAATTTGATTCAGAAGCAGGTCATGTTCGATTGGTGCTGAAAGTCGGAAGGAAGTATGGTTCCAGTAGTCCTGAGAGTCGGAATAAGGTGCGGTTCCCGTGGTAAGGAGTGTCGGAAAGAGGTCTCGTTCAATCTGTGCTCAGTGTTGGAAGGATGTCCGGTTGAAGTGGTGCTGATATTCACATGGAGGTCCGTTTACTGAGGTTATGACAGCAGGAAAGAAGTACGGCTCAGAGGGTGCTGAGTGTCAGAAGGAAGTCCTGGTTTGTGGTGCTGAGTGTCGAGAAGAGGTCCGGTTCAAGGTGTGCTGAAATTCAAGTGGAGGACGGTTCCTGGGGTAACGATAATTGGAAAGAAGTCCGGTTATGCGGTGCAGAGTGTCCGGAGGAAGTCTAGTTACTGTGGTACTGAGAGTAACAAAGAGGTCCGGATCCAGTGTTGCAGATAATCGGAAAAAAGTTTTGTTCCTATGGTGCAGAGTATCGGGAGGTGATCCGGCTCAAATGGTGCTGTGTCAAATGAAGGCCCGGTTCTAGTTGTGCTGAGATTATGTGCGAGGCCCAGTTCCAGTAGTGCTGAGAGTTTGACAGGTCCGGTTTAAGGGTTGCAGAGAGTCAAGCAGTGCTTGGTGTTTCGAAAAGAAATCCGGTTCCAGTGGTGCTGGGAGTAGAAAAATGTCCGGTTCCAGTGCCACTGGGATCGGACGGATGCCCGGTTCTTTTTGTGTGGAGAGTCGGCCAATGGTGCGGTGAGTATGAAGGAGATCTAGTTCGGCTGGTGTCGAGAAACTGAAGGAGGTTCGGTTTTGGTGGTGCTGTGAGGATGAAGGTAATCCAGTTCCGCCGGTGCTGAGAGACCGAAAGAGTTTCGGTTTCGTTGGTGCTGTGAGTATGAAGGAGATCCAGTTCCGCTGGTGCTGAGAGACTAACAGTGGTGTTCATGATCGGAAGAGCCGCTGAAGTGAAGCTGGGAGTCGGAAAGGGATATGATGAAAATGGCGATGGGTGTAGTAAAGAGACTCAGCAGGTGTGTACCAAGAAATTCCTATCTCGATTAGAGAGGGCGAATGATACAATATGATTTGAACGGATTGGGTGTTCGGAAAGAAACACGAAAACTCAAGCCCGTCATTATGCAATCATACTATTCTTACCTGGGTAAGAATCGTACTACTGCATAATGCCCACTTCGAATAAATGGAGTCCAAATTCATCCAGCTGGCGTCTCAGTTGCAGGGCCTTGTTGGTATTGAGACATGGCATCTACCCAATCTGTGACCTCCTACCCCACACAACCATCAAGATTGGAAATGACTGTCTTTATGTTGATACTTTCATACAATACCAATTCAAGTCACATGTAACTCGAAGTATGTTAATGCGTCTGTAGACATTTGTTGTCTATCATCATCTGTATGCTTTATGTCACCCTCTTCATTGTGCTACACAACTTACATTTATTTCACATAAGAATGTGGCGACCATCTTTCTGTAGACACTTGTTGCCTATCATCGTCTGTTTGCTTTATGTCACCCTCTTCATTGTGCTACACAACTTACATTTATGTCACATAAGAATTTGCCGACCTTCATTCTGTAGACACTTGTTGCCTATCATCGTCTGCATGCTTTATGTCACCCTCTTCATTGTGCTACACAACTTACATTTATTTCACACAAGAACTTGCCGACCTTCATTTATTTTGTTTAGATGAGGCTGGCTTCGTGAAGACAGATATTGGCACTTTTATTTGGCTGCATATATTGGTTCTGTAACAAAGATGAACACTATTTCAATTAAATGATTCAGAGATTATTATTCAAAAAAAAATCTGTAGGAGAAGGAAGCTTGGGAGTGAATTTGTACGACGTATCATGAAACATCTGGTCTGTCGTTACATTAATTTAATATTGATATATATATAATAATAACATTCCTTATTGAAGTTCTCGATGGTACAATAATGGTTACAAAGAAACTAGGTTAATATGGTATTCACTCATAAACGTCCAATTTGCACACCCTACGAACAAAAGTGCAGACAGTATGAGCAACACACCATACAGCGGTAGGTAAGATAGTGGCAAGCGCACCCATACATATACAGTAGCGAGCAAATATACTTTCTAACCGGAAAAAATCGACTTCCCATACATGGAATTTACCATCATCTAGAAATTTCTAGCGGTACTATGTGTGGACAAAGCTTCTCAATGAGTAATATTAATCAAATTTCAGATGAGTTCAAATAAAGAACGGATAATGAACATTGGAGATTTCACTTAGTTTTAAATCATAAACAAATTTTCGCTCGCTACTGTACATAGATACCTTCTACATCCCTTTCATACGTGAGTACATATATGAAGACACATCACCCTGGAGAGGTAGAGTACATATCTTTACATGTCCAGCGCCACCTATCAGCCAACACATACATGGTCGCATGCTAATATGACATCTCACAAAACACAATTAGTTCTAAGTAAAGAAGATACAGGTAGGATTCAAAGAATATTCCTACTGATATCGGTATCTTCCTGCACCAGCAGTACTCTGTCCCATCTTTCTTTAAGTGGGATAGTTCGTATCCCTCATCTGGCCTCAGGGTAGGGTTATTCGACTTTTCATCACTAACAGGGGAATAAATTATCATAATTTTACTGACAATATTTTTTATTTTCCAGAGTTTGAAGAAAATTTCAAAACTGTTGACTTCCACTCTAATCCAGGTGGTCGGAGTTTTTCAAGCTGTTGTTGTCGGCGTATTTTCGTCCTCTATGTTGCTCATTATGGCCCCAAGAGGCGCTTGTACAGCCCTCGTTCCTTCAGAGGCTCGCTTACCGTTCTTGTTTACGCGGAGCCGACAGTTTTTGTAAACACTCGAATTTTTTTCCACTTGAAAGTTTCATACTTTGTAGGATGGTGTCTGCTGCCAGAAGCACGACGTTACTTGATCTTTATTAGCCCGGAACAGGTTCAAGGTATGGGTGAGTTTCTTATCAGTAGAGGCTTCTTCCAGTTACCTTGCCCAAGATGAGACAACAGTAGTTTGCGTCCATGCACAGTGTGGTGCGGCGTTCCTCTTCATATAATAGCCGTTAGTTCTCTCAGAAAAGAACGCTGTTAATTTAATCGTCTTTTTTTTCGTCCTGATAACATTCATGTATGCTAATTTTTAAGTACGAAAACCTTCTTCATTTTATCGATATATAAATGGCCAAAGGAAGTATCAATACTTTTTACAGGTTATATGGAATTTGCGGGTCGATATTTATTTTATTTCAAAACGTTGTCAACGAGTTTACTGCTTGCATGATCAGCAGCGATGAAAGGCGAAGTCATAGACATTTGAATTGCAGTAGTATGATTTATAACACGAATGCTTACTATGCAAACAAAATACCAGATTAAGTGCGGCACATTTTCTGTTCGTCAATTGCTTTGTCTTTGCACAAGAGGAACTTCTTCGTGTGTAAATGTTGACTGAGATAGTTGGTTTAAAGAAATACGTCGTTCATAGGTAGCATATTCAAAGTAATGCAACTAAATAAATCAGAAACTTAATTAGTGCTCCGGTAGCTTCTTCATGAAGTCAGACTACTCACTGATAAGGTGGGAGCGGCCTACAAGCTACTGGCCGTAGCTCTACTGGAGTTCCTGTTATTGGCCTACACACTATCCAGCTGTTCCGAAGTGCTACTCATCCTTAGCTCATGCAGTCGCCCCTTTATATGCTCCATGATGGGAAAAATGCCTAAAGAACGCAACCTTCCTATCTGTACTATGCGTTACGTGTTTGGCAGAGGCAAAATTGGGTCATCTGTTGAAAATGATCAATAAACTTTGAAGCTACTTATGTCGGTCAATGAAATGTATTCCATTCAATTTGCACACAGGGTAAAGAAAGTGCTCATACGAGCTCCTTAATGAAACCCTTCTTCAGGAATTAGTTTATGACTTAACTGGATAGATCAGAACCCGTTGACCAGTTTCATGCTGCTTTTTACCGTGCTCTTGTATGAAATACCATGTTTCGTGCAGCCTCTGTGAGGACCGCCAAATCTCTCTTCGATTAACGACAGGTGGTCCAGTTATTCAACTCCCATGTGCAGCTTGCTTCTTTCATGGAGCCGATGGGGGCTCACGATGTTGGAAATGTTTAACTGAAAAACATTATTGGTGCTGAATTCAAATTCTTGTATATTTTCAAATTAATGCGTCAAAACCCGCCTTCATAAATTTCCTCAGAGCAAGAACTATCAATCTGATCTTCTCCGCAACTGAGAAAAGAAAACATATTTGTCAACCGGACAGTTCAGATTTAATCTTACATTTCTGGTCGGACATCACCAATGAGAATGATCTACTATGGCTGTAGCAATGCAGTTCATTTTCATTAGCAAGCGATATATTTCTAACTAATGTTGTCGAGAAACATCTTAAAATACGCTATGATGCAGTATCTAGAACCCGGCTAGATCAAAGTATACCTCAATTTCCGCAGAAAGTGTGTTTATTAAACATAAAAACTCTTTCTATGAGTTCTTGACGGGTAATATCCTTCATAATCCATCCCCATATTTAAATGAACTATTCCGTAAGCGTTCCGAAGGGAAACTTATACCAATATGTATATTTTTCACACCTGGTATAAACATTTCTTGAAGTTGACTTCTATTAAAATGCTATGTTCGTCTACCTACAGTCGTTCACAAACGTCTCAAACAAGCACAATGTAGATCTGGAATAGAGCGAAAGTTACATAAATTTTCCCTTATAATGGTTTTTCTTTTAGCAAAAATACCTGTATTTGGTATATGTTTCACGGAAGTCATGTAATGGATGAACCGTGGACCCAAGGAAAGACTGAGGTATAGCTCATGGCATGTCCTACACTCGAAATGTAACGCTTTCTAAAGGACGATTTCATTTCACACTGTGTACAATTGAGTGTAGACCGCCCAATGCCGGTACTTGGAGTGGCGGCCAGGATTGTTGGGTAGATTTGAGTGGGAGGAGGAGGAGAGGTGCTGAATGTCAATGAATTGAATGAATCAATAAAAAGGCTAACAGCTGTTTAGCTGTTAGCAAAACGTTATATTGAATCAGATCAGCAACAGGGGATTTGGAATTTAATGACGTAGCAATTCAGAGCAAAATGGTAGACACATGGAGACTGAACTGTATAACCAAAGTAAATTATCTGTAATAACAGATAACAGTCATGTAGTTATCGTATTTTTTGGATTTGTAAGTTAAATTATGCATATTACTTTGCGTATTACTGTGCGGCACAAAATAGGACATATTTACCGGCCACGCTGTAAGATTCGGAGAATTATCACTGGAGATAAAACAACGGTAAAAACCATGCCATTGAATGTAACCTTACATAATTCTCTGTAGTAATTCATTGTAGTTTTACCAAAGCCATCGCGTGCATAAGGCGCTGTGGCAGCTTCTCATGATACCTTCCCTCATTGTCTGGTTCCCGGCAGGAATGCTGAGCCTCGCTGAACACAGTTCTAGTCCGAGTCCGACGCGGTGGACGTTGATGGGTGGAGCAGGGTGGTGTGGGGAATGGGTCTTAGCCATGCCGGCTTCGTTACGATGGCTAACGTGGAACTTACCTACAACACCATCGTGTAGCAATACAATACTCCACGCAACGTCAATAACGCAGCTAATGCGAACTAGGCCAACGATTCTGAAATTTAAAATATGTCTAAATACCAGTTTTGGTTATATGTAATACCAATGGTGGGCGCACAGCTGAATTTTGGTACTTGCGCCCTTGCCCCTGCGCCGGCGTCAATGTTCGTTTTTTTTTGTCCCTGTATGTGCACCACGCACCGCTGCGCCGCTCGCCGCAATTAATTATGTTTTTACAAATCTGTGTGCAGTGCCATATCGTTTCACTTATATCAGTTATTTGGTATATATACAGTACAGTTAAATGTAAAAAAACTGCCAGCAGATGAAGCATCGAGAACGGACCACACACAACCTATCACCACATGAGTTGCACTGTTATGGCAATCAGCTGCTATAAACGCAACAATGAACAAAACTAAAGTGCCTGCGGGGTGTGAGGCCGCTAAGGTGTTTCATTTTCAATGTCACCGTGTGGTATGGGGTCTCAATTAAAGTACTTTCTATTCGTTCGATTACCATGTTTTCTATATAAAAAATGCAATGCCTAAGCCTGAGACCTTCCAGGCAACCCTATAATGTCTACGCGCTACCCTAAGCGTTTCTGCTTACCTTAGTTTAGGGAAAAATAGTCAAATTACCATAGTTGTGGAAACACTGGTGGCCATTGATAAAGCATAAACAGCGGAAAATGTAATTACAGGTAATGAAGTTGTCCGGTACGATGATAGTACGGACTTGATGTGTAAGGTCGACTGGCGATGTTTCATACAACAGGCCGTCAGGTTGTTTCATACAACAGGCCTTCTCCTGTGCGACCGCAGAGGCGGAGATAAACCAATTTCAGGAATGAAAAGATGAATGAGCTGTCTTCTTCAGTTCACCCTGCGGTGATTTTTTCCTTCTGATTTATCAAGTGTTGGTGATCAAAGAGCAATGTCTTTATCGTGTTGAAATTCACGTACTCAGCGGAATATTTACTAATCGAATCGCGGTCACTAAACTTATATCAGTGTATATGAGTACTTTTTGCTCTATAATTACTATTTAGTTTCATTGGCAGTTCCTCCTCCAAGTCAACAGATTCCACGTACGTGTGTACTCATTCGTCATTGACACTAACGTTTCTTCAACAAAAAAACGGTAGCGACATGGAAAAATATTTCTTGTGTATCGCTTTCCTGCACCCATTTTTTGTATAAACTTTCCACTCTTCAATTGATCCAATGACCAACTAAATGTCATTACGTCGTTTATTCACATACAGGGCTATAAATCATTAGTTCGTCTGACTCACCGAAATCATGCACACCACTTTCCCCGTCCGGTCGATGAGAATTACTCTTTGTAAACTGATTTTGTGACCATCATTTGAATGATCCCGTTACAGGATAAGATGTATGTTTTTTTTGGTTCCCTGTAACCCAGTCCCGCCAGGAATTGAAAAGGAATATCTTTGACGTAAACACAGATCCACTCTCAGCAATGGAAATGTCAATCAGTTAGCTACAGGGTTTATACAACGTTCTTAACAATTTAAACACTTTCTAAAATTGTCATCGTATGACACGTTGTGCTTTGAAATATTTGAATTTATAGAAAAAGTGTGGACATAACATGTTTTGGTGTTCGTCTCCCACATATCAAAATGATGTTTGAGAGGAAGGACCTTTGTTTTCCTTATGCAGCTGTGGAATGATTGCGGTCTGTGCACAGCTATTTGTGATGCGTAAGGAATTGTTCTGTATTCTTTGTAGGGAGTTAATGGAGTGGGAGCAAAGTCAGAGGACCAGGCTGTGTTTGTGTAGGAAATGATGGGTCTGAAGAATTATATTTGAATAGTGTTGTCATTGATTCCTTAGAAGGCGCTTTCTAATTCCGAAAGTGTTTAATTACAGTACGGTAAGACTTTTCGATAATATTTTTTTTCAGTTTGCTGATGCGATGCTTAGATCATAATCGAATGTTCTTTGATTGTTAAAAGTTTTGCTGACGAATGGGGGAAGTTCATTAGAAGCATGGGCAGCATCATGCTGTGTGGGGCTGTACTGGTATAATATTGTCCTGTTGGTAAGCACCACGTTAACCATGGTGACAAAGTTTGCAATATTCGGCGCTCTAACTCTACCCACTTCCACCACGGCTGGCTAGGTCTTGAGCTGCTCAACGAGGCTCTGCGCTTCTGCTCGGAACCAGGAGGGAAGGGAAGGTAACCCGTTCTCCTGCCACAGAGGCTTCTGCAGAAGCTGGCTCTGTAGCATCAAACACGGACACCTTTGCGTTATTTGATAGACGCACAGATGCATACACGTACATAAAATGTTATTAGTATTATGTTACATGACAAATTGATGAGAGCTACGATTGCGTCAAGCATTCCTGGACATAGACATTTATACTGATTTACGTACTTCTCAACAAAAAAATCCGAGTTTTGATGAGGCTGTACCTAGCAAAATGCATTCCTTCACAATCCACTCACGAAAAAAAAAAATTCTATGTCTAATTATAGATAACGGAAGATACGTAGTACTTCCAAAATTTAGACAATATAACTTGAGTAGCTAAGCAGTGCACAAGTGAACATCAATATCGTTGATTGCCTTGACAATTCCTACACTCATGGATCTTTGCTTGTTCCATTACTGCCGGACTAGATATTTTCCTGAAAGAGGGAGGCGCAAGAAGGCGAAGACCAACTTTGAAATTTTCTGGACATGCAGCTCTTCCAATTATGCTAAATATATGTGAGGTGGAGGACGCAACACTGGATATTCAGTACAATACTAGCAAATTTATTTGCATGCTAGTAAAACCTCGCAACATGCATAGGTTCCAGTTCCGAAAGAATGATGTGTTGAGAGATGCTCAGTTGGATCATGTCGACAGTTTTCGCTACTTGGGTCACATAAAAACAAACAATCGTTGTGACAACGCGATATCTCCAAGCAACTTTGGAAATTAAATTCGGTTGACAAATCAGCTTATGAGGAAAATCAATTTCTGCACGACAGATCTTAAAATACAGCATTTGAGAACCTACTGCTACCTTATGTGCTGTAACTCATTGTGGTGTAAATGTACGAGAGTCAATATCAGTAAACTGAGAGTAGCATACAATGATATTTCCCGTTGGTTGATTGCTGTACCTAGAAGATCGAGGGCTAGCTATGTATGTTGACTGTCATAAGGTACGAGCTAGAAAAAATGCCTATGGTCTACAAGAGCGTTTAATAAAATTTAATAATCCCTTCCTGGAGGCTTTATGTAATAGTGAGGGATACGAATTATTTCCAATAATAGAGAGGTGGGACTGAATCCTGCTGGTGCAGCAATATCCCGATATGAATATAAATAATGTTTGACATATATCTGCCCCTCCATGTTGTGGGCCTATAGTACGTACGTGGATCAGGAGTAGCTATTATAGGTGCAAAACGCGGATGTGAAAGAATTAGATAAGAATAAATAGTTCTTTCTCAGTCTAGGGAGTTTACACCCCACATTTTCACGGACGGCCGGAGTCAGAAAGGCGGCCAACGGGTGACTCATTCTGATGAATGGGCAGTCACTAACTGTTGCTCGTTATATGTATTTGTTCGATTCTGGTATGAATAGTGTATTGACATCAACGCTTCTAGCGTCATCTGGCGACATCAACGCTCCTAGCGTCAACTGGCTGCATCAACGCTGCTAGCGTCATCTGGTGACATCAACGCTCCTAGCGTCAACTGGCTGCATCAACGCTGCTAGCGTCATCTGGTGACATCAACGCTGCTAGCGTCATCTGGCAACCTCAACGCTCCCAGCGTCAACTGGCTGCATCAACGCTGCTAGCGTCATCTGGTGACATCAACGCTGCTAGCGTCATCTGGTGACATCATCGCTCCTAGCGTCATCTGGCGGCATCACCGCTTCTCGCGCTATCGGGCGACATCGAAGCCCTAGCGTCATATGGCGGTATCAACGCTGCTAACGTCGTCTGGCGGCTTCAACGCTCCTAGCGTCATCGGGCGGCATCAACGATCCTAGCGTCATCTGGTGGCATCAACGATCCTAGCGTCATCTGACCGCGTCAACGCTTCTAGCATCATCTGGCGGCATTCAAGCTATTTAGCATCATCTAGCGGCATCAACGCTCCTTAGGGATTTTTGCGCTTGTACACACGTCTACACTGCGTATTCACGAAAGGGTGTTAAAGTAGATACATGAGATATATTCTTTATTGACATATCATTAGAAGTCATTAGGCAATTAGTGAGTCCTGCTGCACTCCTCGCGTTTGTGATCATCCACCTGGTCATCAGGTTCTAGTGAATCTGTTGTAGAATCTCATAACATTTTTAAAACCCGTGCTACATTCCTGGTGAAATACCTCGCGGAAAATAAAGAACTTCACCTTCTAAATGTTTGTCAGCTGATAATCATCTTTAAGTAAATTTCATTGTCAAAACAGGGCTGTGTCATCTTCCCATGGTCATGAACGGCTGCTGCTCTTTACCCTCGCCCCCACCCCTTTTTCCACTGCTCCTCCGATCAGGTTGCGTCACATGCAGTC
The DNA here is from genome assembly GCA_016164225.1 of Gammarus roeselii. Classification (NCBI taxonomy): domain Eukaryota; kingdom Metazoa; phylum Arthropoda; class Malacostraca; order Amphipoda; family Gammaridae; genus Gammarus; species Gammarus roeselii. The sequence continues at coordinate 12,259 of SDVV010006601.1, forward strand.
AATACTTGAACTGAATATCTTCATCTGAATATCTTCGTTTGATCAGGAACATCCAATTTTGATCTTTCCTTTCTTGCGAACATAATTGTCGCTTATTCTTTTATGAATTAAAATTTTCATTCGTTGACTACCTGCATATAAATTTTTATATTTTTGATTTACCTATTATGTAGTGAAACGGTAAAGAATAGGAGCACAGTTTGAACAATTTCACCGTGCTATATAAGTACTTGAAACATTTCATGCAGAACCGCGATCTATTTTAAACTGTACCCCGAAAATGCAGCGTGGCAGCGAATTTAATGTATATGGAACTGCGACATGTTCAATAGATCGGTAGTCATTCCTTGCTCATAAACATGATTTTTAGTTCATAATTCTGTAGATTAATAACTTCAAAATTAGAACTCATCGCATTTCCTCGAATAAATTACACATCATAGTATAAGCCTGTGATTTCTTATGGACTGTAGATCACTCATTGAGTTCCTTTGACACAAATAAAATCGGCGACTGGCAAGCGATTCTTGAAGGCG
>SDVV010006602.1:0-18320 GCA_016164225.1 Gammarus roeselii
ATATATGTACAAGTCAGCATAGCTAGTGTGAGACCTGTCATACATGACGAAAACAGACACAACAACACGAATATTGAATTATGGTAGTCACGCAAAACTAGAATAAACCGTGCGAGGTGTGGCTAGAATAAAATAGAATCAGTGCCCCACGAATATATAACTATTTCATTAGGGCGAGAAAACAATCTCCCGAGAGGACATAACACTAGATTTTGTGATAAAATAGACATATAGTGACATGTTTCTCATCAGAAAAGTATCATAATTTGTCTCGTCAGACACGATTCTCTATCTCACCAGAAGCGAGAGTACCGATACGTCTGGTAGGTCTAACACTCAACTCAAAAGTACTGGAGTACACTGCTATGTATTTATTGGCATTTACCACGATTCCCTCACGCTGGAGATGAGGGGGGTGTTTATACCCTACCACAAACAGAAACATGACCGCGATTTAAGTTCAATGCACACTGAGGGTTCGTTTCATTAAAAATATTTTTTAATACGTTGTATTAAATATACTTTTAAAATACCTTTCATGACAAAAAATATTTATGAAATATATATTCAATTCGGTCATTTAGATGTATTTAAAATGCTACATTTGTTTTGTATATGCAGAATGTATTTGCAGTATTTGCAATATGCAATTCTGTCCATTTTTGCAGACGACGAACAACAGCGAATTAGAGAAGGAAATTGTCGAAGCCCTGTATATTAAGGAAGTAGTTATTGACTTAAACATAAAACATAATGAATTTCTAAATTTCTGTAACTTTTATGGTCGGGCTTAAATCAGTCCTTACAGTTTCTTGCTTTTCGCTAACATTTTCATTGATGTTCTTGTAATGGCGATGCAAAAACAATGATCCATCACTGTTTTGATGAAACTGCATTCAACCTCTAGTATGTAGTTTCTGCTGAATATATTACAGCATTATCGTGTTTTAATCCTTTGTAGTGCGATTTTTTTTCATCGGAAAAGTGAAGATATCGAATAAAAACGGTAATAAATAAAACGCGCAATGGGTTCTAGGCCTTCATCGTGGGGATTTGGGGATTCACACTTTAGATATAATGATAGTTTTTTGGGCTCCATGATTTCTTCTATACAAGGACATATATTTTCCGGGTCAAACACATACTACATTCTAGCCAAAATAAAGCAGGATACCACGACTAGCGACTTGAGACTCTAACCACTTCAAATAAATGTCCTAGGATATCCAGCGCGTATTCACGATTTGTTGAAGTATCTTAAGCCGCAAAAGACAGACAGTTAATCAAAGTTTTATCCCAAAGTCATATTTTTTAATTACATCAATGTTTCTTAATAACAAATAAAAGATTACTATATGGCGCACCGCTTGTTCGTTTGCCGTTTAGTGGTTAATTATTCAGACACAAAAATATTATCAACAAATGCTTGTCAACTGGTAAACTAATTATAGTGTTCATGAGACACACAATGTCACGATTCCCAAATTGTCTGAAGTGGGCATAACTGGACATGAGTTAGCGTGTGACAAATGAAGTGTAAGTACCAAGTAGTATTTTTGATGAATAAATAAGTGTTGAGTGAATATTAAGATGCAAGCAAGACTTAAAACTACGTTTGAATTCAAATATGTATGGCTTCAAATGAATAGTCTATCTCTATCACCGCTGTATTGGTCATGAGCAATACGGCAATGCTTACAGCTCATAGCTTCCCATCATTGCCGGTTGTGCTGAAGATTGTTTCTATTACAAACGAATGTGTGCCTCATCCCCTGCTACGAGCAAAAATACGACATTATAAGAAAAAATATCAATAAAAATCTATAGGTTCTGGACGGGACATTTTGTCATTGGTAATTCCCTTCCAATCATGAACGATGAAAGGTCAAGTTACCCTCTGGGAATAACTTTGTGACAATTTTGTTCAATTAAAATCAAGTTTTTCTTCCGGTAACTTGACCGCCGAATTTAGAGCGAAACATTATTGTATATTGAAGAATGATTCAGTAGCTTTCTCGATGAATCATTCAACTATTTATTGAATGCGATTTTAATGTCCGAACGACTATATTCTCGAACCAGTTTAGCACGCTTCTAAATGTTTAATTTTTATTCTAGCTCGGGGGAGATATTGGTTGATGTGCTAGAATAACACTTCGTATGATGAAAAATGTTGACTTGAATAAACGCTTACATGAACCGAACACCTATCATTGCGTACCGAAATGGAGTATAAAAAAACTTGATTAAGTTGCAACGGTTTTATCTATGAAAATCTTTCGTTCATCATAAGTTTTCGACCCCGCCTTATAAGCGTTTTCCAATATTCCGCTAACAACATACGAGAGCTGTTCCCGGCATCGTCGGGGACTAATGAGAACCTTGCTTCGCGGTTGGAGATCTGGACGACGTCGGGGGTTTATCTATTAGTGGATTTGCTTTCCTATTCCATTCTCCTACTTGAGTCTTTGGAGTCCTTTACCCAGGAACCTTTGATAAGAAAAACAGCTGTAAACTGATTTTGAAAGCAGACACAAAAGCGTCAGTTTACCAAAAAAATATCGGCAATCGCTTGGGATTAGATGATAAGTGAATAGTGGTTATATATCTGTAAAGGGGACTAATTGACAATACTTAATAAAAGATAATAAGCCAATAAACTAAAAGATAACAAACTAAAACAAAAAGATAATAAACTAATGAACTAAAAAGTCGAACGCCAAATTCTTATTTATGTTCCTCGTCATCATGACAGTTAATGTAAAGCGTTCGGAGTTTGAACCTGTACATTAACTTAACCTTAAGGCTATTGGGTTATACCTTAGCTAGTATATTTTATGTTATTTTTACAGTGCAAACATTGGATTCCATCATACACACTGACGACCTCACAACAATTTCACAACACCACAAACACGAGACCGCCGCTGCACTGCTCCAACAGTACCTGAACTCTCTTGAAGTCTGGCTGCTGGATAATAAAAATAGGGTGTCTGCTAGCAAGTCTTCCCTAACATTATTAACACCAGACAAGAGTGAACACCGCGTTCACCCTCATGTCAGACTTAACAACCCTCCCATACCCCACAGTCCCACTACCACAATCCTTGGAGTAACTTATGACACGGGGCAGACATTCAAGCCTCACACAAATAACATTGTTGATACCACGACCACCTACGGTCACTCATAGGAATCGATTACAACACAATTCAAACAATTTATTAGGCCCATCATCTTCTACGCAAACATCGCCTGGTTCTCTGACCTTGCACCCACACACATTAATTGGTCCTCTGACCTCGCACCCACACACATTAATTGGTCCTCTGACCTCGCACCCACACACATTAATTGGTCCTCTGACCTCGCACCCACACACATTAATTGGTCCTCTGACCTCGCACCCACACACATTAACTCCTTACAATGAATAAAAAACACGGCCTTGCGCATTGCAGTGTATACTATACACAGACCACACCGACTTTCCACCTGCATGCGAAAACCAAAGTCCTCCTTCTCAAATATTATATTGATATGAGAGGGACTCAATTTTTAAACAAGATTGTAGACCAGACACATCCCTGCCACAACCTACTGAACCCCCGTCAAACACACTGACACCTAATCAACACCCCAGCAACACACTTCGGCAGTCACAAAACTACCGTTCCTCGTACTACAGACAACACATCTATGCACAAACAGATACAAACACTTTTCACATCCCTTGCAATGAGTGTACATAGAGTCGACATGGTCCTGCAGGGTCACCCGCGTGAGGTGGACGCAGAGGAATTGGGGTTGCCCAGGGGTGACCGGTCCACCTTTCGCGGCTGAGGTGCGGGCACCACACTGCCCTCCAGCCATTTCATCATAGAATGGGGAATATCCCTTCCGACCTTTGTTTGCGATGCCGGCGCTCGCCCGATACGGTTGAGCACGTCATGACGTCGTGCCCAGCAGTAGCACCGGCCGACTCAACCACAATATCACTTCGGTAAGTAAACTGTGGAATCACCCAAGAGACAGCATCAACTTTCTCAGGAATGTGGGCACAATATAAATGCTTGCACTCGCTGAAACTTCCCTAACATGCACGTGTCGGTGGGATCACGGGCTTCGGGCTCCCCCTCCATCGCAGGGGGAGTTGGGGTTGAGCAGCAACAACAACAACAACGACTTGAAAAAAACAACTAGCTTATGCAATTTATTTATGCAACGTTGAACAAATAAGAGTACATTTCCTAAAAAATATGATTTTAATAATTCGAAAAACTCAATTTATACAAAGGCTTAGTCAGGATATAATACCTCTATACAAATCATGTCACAACAGCAGCCTTTCAATTGATCCTATTGAAAATCAATGTGTGTTACATGATTTCTTCTTCACACTAATAATTTTGTAAATTACTGAAATATAGGATACCCGGATTTTAATATGTTGCTCACCGGATGCATCAATCTGTTCATTAAATACATGTGGGGCAACAGCGTTAACAATCGATGCGTTTTTTTCACAGTTTCTTCTGGATGGGATCTATGTTATTGTTCGTGAAGGGGATAACAAATAGGCTTGGACTGACATCGTGAAGGGCGGGCGGCAGATGGGAATGGGGCGGGTGCCAATTTGTGGTATTGACTGACCGGGAGGAAGAGTGGGAGAAACCTACTTGTGTGAACAAGCTTGATAATAGTGTGGGGAGATAGACCTAGAGGCACGAGTAAAAACATGACTCAGTGTCGTAAATTTTGCCAGTTTTTCTTATTTCGAAGAAGCGACTCTGAGATGAATGGTGAAGTAGCCTTTGGGTTGATGTGATGTGTTCATCAGTCAATCTAGACAATTGCACTCACGCGTGCTGTATATACACAGGTTGAGCGTCAAGTTCGTAAAGCAACTAAAACTAATAAAACACAAAACAAATATTTTGATAACTTTGAGTTTTATTGTAAGAGCTTAAACATTCCAACTACAAGACTTCACGAATTTCTCAAGTTGCCCGCATTCAGTAACGATGGCAGTTACCAAGAGATTCCTGAAGGCCGTCGTCCATGAGGTATATAAACCCCCGGTCACTTGAGGTATATAAACCCGTTCAGAGACAATCTTTGACCTCAGTTCTGCAAGATTTAGGAGAGGCTCAAAGCAAACATCTCTCCTATCCTGATGAGGTTTAACAACTTCCGTACTGTTTTTAAAACATGCAAAAGCTTGGTCAATCAGTCAAATCTTTTCTCGGCGTGGTGCCGTGCAGTTGTCGACATCATGATTTCCGGTAATGCTGTTTGCATGGATACCAAATCATTGATGCAATTCTTGAATTGAACCATAGTTGATTTGACTGTCGACACAAACACTACCTGTTAGTTCTTATGTACAGCCCCGTAAGAAATAAATTCAAGTTTTCAAACTTTTCGCATACCTTGTATAGTTGGAGGTCATCAGTATCAGGGACATTGAGTTAAAGTTTACAGTATCTAAATGAAAGAGTTTAGGATCATGATGGCCTCCGTGTTTTAAAACTCTAGTGGTGTGTCTCTAACTGACGATATTGCCGACGTGAGGTCAACCGGGCAGGGAATTGTTGGAAGCGAGTGCAGTCAGGACGCCGTCTCGATGTCCTTCGAGACACCGTCCTGACTGCGCTCGCTTTCAACGATTCTCTGCAAGGGTTCTCATGCCGGCAATATCGTAAGTTAGTTACACATCTCAATAGTTTCAAAACTCTGAGGCTTTTACAAGCCCCGCTCTTACCAGTTCCTCTTGTACCATTCACGTCTCATCAGAATAAGTCTCACAAAACATCGGGCCTAATAATAGAGCTCACAGTGCCGTCTTTTTGCTTAATTATAGAGCTCACAGTGCAGTCTTCTTGCCTAATAATAGAGCTTACGGTGCAGTCTTCTTGCCTAATAATAGAGCTTACAGTGCAGTCTTCTTGCCTAATAATAGAGCTCACAGTGCAGTCGTCTTGCCTCTAGTTCAAGAGGTGCCATTTATACCCATCCTTGTGAAAAGGGTTACTTTTTAAGCACATCTCTCAAGTAATATTCATGAAAATTTGTCCGATGCGGTCAATAGCAGCTGATGGTATCATGTGCTCACATGCAAATTGCTACACCGTTCAAAATATGTCAATTGACAACACGAATATTGATTACCAAAGTGCAGACAAATCACAAAGCATATAGAAATGGGAGAAATCTTGAAAAGAGGACACGGGATATGGCGCCAGCTGTCGACTTAATGAACTCAGCTGGCTTTTGGAATTTTACATTTAATTCATGGCGGCGGCAGTAGCATTGAAGTGTTGACGAAACACGCAACAAATGCCGCAATGAATTCTTTGGTCCCAGACTTTCTTTCGGCGTCAAGTCACCCCGTAAGAGGGCAATATGATAATAGTTCAATGACTTTTATGTTGTTACATATTTGGTTCATGGCATCCGGCCCGGCATTTTTGAGGTTGGTTTTCTGAGCTCAATTCTTAATTTTTTCTGTCGATTGCAGTTTCTTCTTGTGTTCTGCAGTACATCAATGCAGGAATTATAGATCGCAAATATATGGGGCTTGCTCAGAAAAGTGCCACGTGCAAAATTTCATATAACAAAATCCTGATGGTAAATTATTAGGCAACATGTTTGTAATTGTACTTAGCTCAAATGAAACTTCATAGCTATTAAAAATCAACTTAGCTCAAGTGTCGGAGCTTATATCAAAGACCCAAATAAAGAGTACCACACACCTTATGAAGGGACCCAGAATTCGCTGTTTGCACTGGGGGGAGGGGGGGGAAATCTGTGTATCAGTGACCCAAACCAACAGTGTCGCAGACCTTATATGCATGCCGGTGCCTGTTCCATGCCGGTGCCTGTGTACAAGCCATCCAACTCTGCTCCGCACTTGAGCTCGCCTATTAATCCCTTATGATCTTCCATCTTTTAATCTTATGCTCGCATGACCTCATCCGCCTCTATTGCGCAGGAGGAGCTCTCTCCATGTCGTAACGGCTCTGGTCGAACCAAAATTGCCCCTTCTGGCACTGTACAAAATGTTGGCCACAAACAAAACTGTTTCTTTATAGCCTCCACTCCATCAAATTGATGTGTCAGTACACCCACCGTGATCACTAGACAGAATACTGATGAATGGATCTTTGTTGGTGGATTTCCGAGCTTTTAAAGGTAGAGAACCCTACGCGACTAAGGTTTGTCTCTGTGAGAGGCTTAAGGCTTTAACGACCCTCCATTATCTGAGAGAGAGGCTTGAACAAAGCGGAGAAAGAAAAGGGCTCAGAAAGGGGGCGCTCGTGAGATGAAGGTTTGAACGCTCGGAAAAAGCAGGACAGTCACACGGCTCAGATAGTGTAGAGGGATACAATGTATTGAAGTTAAATGAAATAGTTTGTGATTTGTGGCATGAAGAACTCGTCAATTCGATTTCGTTATTTAGTTGAACAAGTAATCATCTTGCAAGTTTATACAACCAAGAAAGGATGAGATGCATCCTGCAAGTGTTTATCCTGTTCTGGAAAGTGGATTGTAACATCGGCCTGCGAAGGGGATATAATTTATGTGTGATGAAGGCAGCTGCATCATACATGTAAGGGAGGTCACCTCAAGTAAAATAGGAAACTTTAGTTCAGATAACGGTCCCATTATGGAAAATTTCAGGAAATCTGCCGCGTACTGCGAGTTGTACAGTCCTTTCCTGTCAGGAGAGCAGCCGGTTCTTGTGAGACTGAACAGCCTCGAATAGCAAGAAAAAATAAATATATTCTCGTGAGGCAGGCAGCATTTGACCCTGGCGCCTTGGCCAATTTATGGAGTAGGTCGAGGGTCTGTTTTCCCTTGCCACAAAAAGGCGGTTTTTACGAGACTCTTATGGCCTGGCTTCACTGCGGCTAGCGAAGCGGAAACAACTCGAAAACCAAGGGGAGGGCTTACCGGATTACTTTGCTGCAACGATTGGATACATGTTTTTACCTTGGGGTTGTTATGCACTGGGATGCCTACCCTGCTTGATACTTGATAGGATGGTCCACTGTGAAAAAAACAATATTCTTTTACAAACCTAACATTGAAAACATTCTTTTGCAACAAAATAATTAATTGTTCTGTGGGGCAACAAGCATAATAAAAAGATGTTTATTAAATTGTAAAAATAGTTGCCATCAGAAGTGATTCCATGACTGGGTACTCAGATAGTCAAGGTTGGGGATCGAAATTTTCGGGATTGCATTCTTCTATTCATATAATCTACTACCAGACCCGTTGGTCAAGGAAAATAATACTACAGAAGTATCAAATTCAGATAATTTTAGGTGACCAAATGAGTGTGGAGCGAGGTCACTTTAGGAGCTCCCTTCCTCTGTATCACCTCCATGAAAGACGACATGATATAAAATAGGAGTGGTTACTAACGCTTCACATATTTTTTATTGTTAGTGTTTCAAATGACTGGTTTTGACTGTTTGGATGGAGTTCAGCGGATACCAATTCTCGAAATGGTGGTGACGAGACATTTTGCTGTCCCAGCCGCCTGTGAGATAAGACAATGATGAAGGTATCGTGTACCAAGTAGAAAGGAGAGTGGAGAGAGTTTGACAGAGATGTAAAATGAGAACTTGTTTGCAGGCGGATGAGCGCTTAGGAGTTTTGTGTGTATCGATGAGAGGAGTTTCAGGCAGTTGTGTGACCCAGTCTTGAAAAGTTATTGCTTGATTGGATCAGGGTCGGTAGAAAAATATGCGCTCGATAGGCGTATATGAATGAAGGCTGGTAACGTAAGAAGTTCCAGTAGGTTCCGAGGAAAGGATGCGTTAATAAGAGAGACCGAGGTCATGGAAATATTGTGGGGAGTGGTAGTCATTGAGAGGGGCGATCAATGTTTGTCGGTGACATCAAATAAGCGTGCGAATACTTACGGGTTGCCAGGTAGGAGGGGTGGTGGCGGAGAATAGTTGAGTTCGGAAGTTTATGGAAATAATGGGGGAAAACCTAGTGTAAAAATAGAGAAAAAATGAGGTAAGGCGTGTTGTTGGGAGATCGAAGAAGGATGCCGATTCAAGGTGTCGAAATGGTGTTAGAATATTTTTGGGAAAAAATGATCTGGTGGTATGAGGTGACGATAGTGACTCTATAAGTCAGGGTGAGGGGCTGACTGGGGAGGAGATACATTGCACATAAATGAGCTTAACGGCGGCCCCGAAGAGCGCCACCATTTTCTATTAGCTTGTTCCTGTGCGGGCTGGTCGGACAGGAGCAGGACAGGTGTGTGCAATAGCTTCCGTTATCTAGAGAAACACCGTTCACGATTTATTCGTTGTACACTGATTGAAACGGATCTGGAATTGTAGTTAATTTTTTTGTGATTTGTTCCAATGAGAGCTGCCAATTATAATTGATCACTTAAAAAACCCTACGTCAAATACGAACTCCAATATGCTTGTTGATATGATCCTAATATACTTTATGAACAACTTCATATTGCCGTTCGATGTCATGACGTATGAGCTTTAATTATAGATGTACAGCACACCCATTCGAAGTCCATACATCTTGTAAGAATCCATTAGGGCTTCTGGGGCCTACTGCTGACACCTCAATTTTCGGTTCAGGGCCGATTATTGTATGTGTCAGGATTGAACTCCTTTGGCCACCCTCCAGCTTGGAGAAGGTGGCTGTGTGTCAGGACCTTTAGCATTAAAGGATGTTGAAAGATTTTGTTTGATATTAAAAAATCAATTTCCGATTTCTATTTAGGTTCCCACATGTATATATAATTCATTATAGATTTATACATATATTGAAATATTTTTTCTGCCCTCTCTGCAATCTGCAACAATCCTTGAACATGCTTTCATTGGGAGAATCTAATAAAAACCTTTGTATCTCATACCTCTACCATGCTCTCAATTTAAACAATTCTACAGGTCCTTCTCCTGCACCTTCTTAGCAATCAGTTCATTGTGGTCAGTGCCCACTACCTTATCTCGTAGCCCACATCCCCCACTTTACCAGTTCCTCGTGGCTATTTTCTCCTCCCACATGAAAAATTATGATGTCATTTCATCGTTTTCACATCATGCGTTTTGGCATTGGATTTTTGAAAGGTTGTTCTGGATAAAGGTTACAATAGAAAATCTCTCCAAGACAAAATGAGTTAGTTGAACTGAATACTTGAATAGTTTAGTGGGTTTGAGTCAAACTGGTTGCAGGTCCAACTCTTTGTTCGTTTTGATACCTGTGGACATTTCTGTTTGTCTCTAATTAGTTGTTGGTCGGTCTGGTTAAAGCCGAAATTGTATCAAAGCTGACTTCCGAAGAGACCAGCGACTGAAGATGAATTCGAATTAATATGCATGTGAGAGAGTAGAACTCTCTCACATGACGTGCACGGCATAAGGCCTCATGTAGCAGCTCTGCCCCGCCTAATAGAACATGCATGAATAAAGGCAGAGTAGATTATAGTAGATAAAAGTGGTCCACTTCCACCGGATTTACATATTTAACACGTTATCTTAGATTGAACACACCAATATGAGTTCGTTAACTCTTCCGTCGACCCATCTAGAGGGTCGTATCACCTATACTTGTCATCTACTGCTCACTGGCTCGGTCGTGCATGTATTGTTGAGGTGCTCCTCTAATTCGTGAAACATAGAGGGTCGTATCACCTATACTTGTCATCTACTGCTCACTGGCTCGGTCGTGCATGTATTGTTGAGGTGCTCCTCTAATTCGTGAAACATTCCAAGCGTCGCCTGCAGATCGACTTTCCCCCCAAAAATGGGCCTAGTGTCAGTTAGTTTACTGAAAAGGATTATCCGGTAAAAATATTGTGTATAGACAATTATTGCCTTCCACGTATATATTCAAATATCATGGAATTAATTTATTGCATAAGTTGAATCCTAAGATTTTGATCAGAACTATATCCCTGAGCTCATGCAGGCGATAAAGCTTAACAAATATGCTTGTCTACAGCATTCTTTGATCGCTCATACCGAGTTTAGGCAACTATAACAATGACTTTGGATGCGTTTATGCAAAGTGTGTAAAATGCCGTGTTTATATTTCCTATGCATAGACAATTCTATATTCCATTGCACTTTACCGAAGGAGACTCTATGCATGGAATGGATTCCTTCAAAATCGTAACAGAGGAGCGTACCATTTCGACGACTATTCATCTCTGCTGCCCCAATGGCAGCTACCACGAAAAATACAAGCATTCGCCAGCGGCAAACCACTTTTCGCTACTTGCAAACTAAAATATAACTTACGTAATAAAGTACTGGAAAAGAAGAGCAGAGTTAAGGAGTTGCTTATTACATAGCTTCACCCATGTGGTTGGTACACCTGCATAATATGGAAAAAAATGTAATATATGTTGTATTTTCTTGAGGGAACTGCATCAGGTTGTATCAGCAATGATTCTTTTCTAGTGGTATCGTTGTTTAACATGATTGAATTCTTACTGTTGTACAAAATGTTTCTTGTTCATTTTTTGGGGTTGAGCTGATTTTTGGTATCCTGGGTTGTGAGTAATCCCGATTCTTGGTCAGCATGTGGTGAATTTACACGATTCTGAATCGACTTGGTTTGTCTCAAACTTCTTGTGAATCTGTTAAAGAGTGTGTATATTTTGAAACAACATTTGATGAATGAAATGAATCCCGATTATATTACTACTTTTGCGATATCGTATCTATGATACTGGATAGTTTGCTCATATCCGAAATATTTGATCAAACACGAAATGTTCCACGATCTTTCATGATTGGAAAATAACTACCATATCTTGTTCCTCAGTAATGTTCACCGGTGAACAAAAGACTTGGATCATTCACATATATGGGAAGACTTCCTATCTAGCAACGTTAACATCAGAATTCGTGCAGAGATTTAACATCAGAGGAAGTGCGATAAGTAAACATCAGCACCATTTTTTTACACACGTCGTCGACAATATCAAATAAATTGAATTGTATGGTATAGCGCAAGGACACAAGACATAAAGAATAACGGAATAAGCAAAACATGCAGTTATTAAAGAATTTCGTGAAAATTAATTCATTTCCACTTGTCAAGCTGCTTGAAAACTTGACTATAGCTTGTGGACTACTCACACACTCCATCGTACGCAACTGAAGATGAAGCCGCACAATTTCCACATGTGATAAGAGCTAGAAAAACTCATAGGAATCCACGTTTGTCTTGTTGTTCTAGGGTTTGAGATTCTGACAATGATCCACGAACAAAAATCGTCCGCGAAAATGTTGATGCTTAGGTCATGTCATAATCATTTAAAGTCAATGTTCTGTAGAGTTGCTAAACCTCATCAATTCAAATATGGGGTGATGAAGCTGCTCAACGCCTAACCAATGAAGTCAGGCAAATTGTCGTCAGCTTCCACCATTGATCAAGACTTTGTGCCATCAATTTGGGAGCTCAATTCGAAGTCGAGTCATTTGTTCATATAAAACGCAAAATTTTCGTTGTTGTAAACTTGTCTTAAAATATACGCTGTTAAATTGCGTATGTAATTCAGTTCAATTTGCCATACATCCAAACTGTTTGCAGCTGCTTCATTTCCTGCTCGCCTTCTAAATCGTCAAACAGAGCTTGGATGGGACTTTGTCTCCAGAGTCTCCACAAGGACCTATCATCGGGCGCAGAAAACCATCCTGTATGGGCTATTTACACTATAATCGACAATGCAGAATGGACGTCCAGTAATGTAGGAATGTCCTTCCAAAGGATGCGTTATTCCTCGCCATCGCTTGAAGGTTTTCCTGGCGCGTATCTTGATGTGGTTTGATGGATTATTGCCTTGCCTCCTCTTGAGAGTTACTACAGTTTCTGTGCTACACTTCTTTAACAAGCGTTTGATTTGAATAGCTTCCTTTTTCAGATGCCAAACACCAACGTTATGAAGATCGTTTAATGACTTCGAGGTGTCAGAACAAAAAGTAAAAAATGTGAAAGAAGCGAAGATATTGTATCTGTGTATCAAAAATTTAAAATCTTTATTGATCGAATCAATGTAGTAATGATACCGGCACTGATAACAAGTGATGGGTTGTCATACAACAGGAAATGCGGGCAAGTGATACGATAGCGTTGTAGATGATATTATTATTAAACGGAAATAACTATTGATTTAAATTGGCGGTGCTACAAGGTGATATTATTATCTTGTTTATACTTGCCAGTGAGAACACTGAGTGATATGAACAACGGTTATCAATTTGGTTTATCTGCGTTTTGACCGGAGTGCTAAGCGATGATTCTTGATGAATTTGCGATGCTTGTAAGAAGGAGAAAATACAAACAAAACTCCAATGCCAAAACGCATGATGTGAAAACGAAGAAATGAAACCGCATATTTGCATGGGGGAGGAGAATGTAGCCTCGAGAGACTGGTAGAGTGGGGTATGTGGTCTGCGAAATAGTGTTGTATGTACTGCCCCCAATGGACAGATTGTTTAGAAGGTGGCGGAGAAGGACCTGTGGAATTTTTCATGTTGGTCGCATGATAGAGGTAAGAGAAGGGAAATTTTTAATAAATCCCACAAATAGAGGTTTCAACAGCAGACCCCGAAAGCTTCAGTAGATTTTCACACGATGTTTGGACTACGAACAAATGGGCTGAATCTCTTTCGTTAATGCTATTACGTCATGACATCAAACGGCAGTATGACGCTGCCCATAAATAATGGAGATTATTGCACACACCTGTCCAGACGCTACACCTTGTGCTCATGCCCGACCAGCCCGCGCAGAAACGAGCTATTAAATGATGGGGGAGCTCGTCGAGGCCGCGCGTTAAGCCCATTTGTGCGCAATGTATCTCCTCCCGAGTCCGTCCCTCACCCTGACTTCCACAGTCACATCGTCTCCTCATACCAGCAGATCAAAATTTTCCAAAAATATCCCTACACCGTTTCGACACCTTGAATCGGCATCCTTCTTCGGTCTCTCCACAACACGCCTCACCTCATTTTTTCTCTATTTTTACAGTAGATTTTCCTCATTTGTTTCCTTAAGCTTCTTAACTCAACTATTCTCCGCCATCAGCCCTTCAACCTGACAGCACGTAAGTTTTCACATGCCCTTTTGATGTCATCCACAAACATTGATCGCCCCTCTCAATGACTACAACTCCCCACAATACTTTCATGACCTCGGTCTCTCTTATTCGCTCATCCTTCCTTAGAACCTACTGGTACTTCTTTCGTAACCAGTTTTCGTTCATTTACGCCTAACGTGCGCGCATTTTTCTTCAATCCCTGATCTAATCTAGCTCTTACTTTTCAAGAAAAGATCATACAACAGTCTTCCACTTCTCTCATCGATTTCAACAAAACTCAAAAGCGCTCATCCGCCTCATCCAGTCAAACTCTCTCCACTCTCCTTTTATGTCTCACTTGGCTCTGGTACAGCAAAATGTCTCGTCAACACAATTTTTCGAATCGGTATCCGCTGAACCCCCATCAACACCTCCCAAACCAGTTATTTAAAACAATGACCATAGGAATATGTGAGGCGTTAGTAACCACTCTAATTTTTTATCGTGCCGTCTTTCAGGGAGTTAATACAGAGGGAGGGAGCACCTTAAGTGACCTCGCTCAACACTCATTTGGTCACTTCTAACGATCCTATTTTGATACTTTTGCAGTATTCTTTTCTCGGCCATCGGATCTTGTATTATAATATATAAACAGTAGGACGCAATCCCAAAAATTTCGACCCCCAACCTCAACTACCTGGGTACCCAAGTCATGGAAACACTTTTGATGGCAACTATTTTTACAATTTAATAAACAGCTTCATATTTTACTTATTGAAGCAGGGAATAATTAAATCTTCTATTGCTACAAAATATTTTCAATGTTATGTTTGTAAAATAAAATATCAAGCATAAGCAGGCATCCCAGTGTACAACAACAACAAAGTAAAAACATGTATCCAATCGTTGCAGCAAAGTAATCCGGTAAGCACTCTCCTTGGTTTTCGAGTTGTTTCCGCTTCGCTAGCCGCAGTGAAGCCAGGCCATAAGAGTCTCGTAAAAACCGCCTTTTTGTGGCAAGGGAAAACAGACCCTCGACCTACTTCATAAATTGACCAAGGGCGCCAGGGTCAAATGCTGCCTGCCTCACAAGAGTATATTCATTTTTACTTGCTACACGAGGCTGCTCAGTCTCACAAGAAGCGGCTGCTTTCCTGACAGGAAAGGACTGTACAACTCGCAGTAAGGGCAGATTTCCTGAAATTTTCCATAATGGGACTGTTATCTGAACTAAATATTCCTACTTCACTTGAGGTGACCCCCCTCACAAGGATGATGAAGCTACCTTCATCATACATAAATTATTTGCACCTCGCAGACCGATGTTACAATCCACATTCCAGAACGAGATGAACTCCTACAGGATACATCTCATCTCTACTTGGTAATGTGAACTTGGAAGATGATTGCTTGTTCAACGTATTTAGCAAAATTAAATTTGATGAGTTCAATTTCGTCGATTATCAACGATATCACAAACTATTATATTTCCTCCTGCACTATCTGAGCCGTGTGACTGACCCGCTCTTCCCGAGCGTTCAAACCGTCATGTCACGAGTGCCCCCCCTTCCTGAGCCCTTTTCTTTCTCCGCTTTGTTCAAGCCTCGCTCTCAAGTAATGGAGGGCCGTTGAAGTCTTAAGCCTCGCACAGAGACAAACCTGAGTCGCGCAGGGCTCTGTACCTTAAATAGCTTGGAAAGCAACCAACAAAATCCATTCTAGAGTAGTCTGTTCAGTCAACGCGCTACAGATTAACTGACACAGCAATTTGGTGGAGTGGAGGCTATAAAGAAACAGTTGTGTTTGTGGCCAACATTTTGTACAGTGCCAGAAGGGGCAATTTTGGTTCGACCAGAGCCGTTACGACATGGAGAGAGCTCCTCCTGCGCAATAGAGGCGGATGAGGTCATGCGAGCATTAGATTGAAAGATGGAAGATCATAAGGGATTAATAGACGAGCTCAAGTGCGGAGCAGAGTTGGATGGCTTGTACACAGGCATCGGTATGGAAGCAATACACTGTCGTTCTGCATATAAGCTCTGCGACACTGTTGGTTTGGATCACTGATACACAGATCCTCCCCCAGTGCAAACAGCAAATTCTGGGTCCCCTGAAATGGTGTGTGGTAATCTTGGTTTGGGTCTTTCTCGACAAGTAGATTTTGAAAACTATGAAGTTTCACCTGAGCCCAAACATATTACTAAACAAACTAGTTACATACTCATTTGCCATCAGAAGAAACCGTTTGGAAATTTTGCTCATGGCTCTTTATTGAGCAAACATCATATATTTGCGAAATAATTCCTGCATTGATGTAATGCAGGACACAATAAGAAACTGCAACCGACAGAAAAAAGGAGGAATTGAGCTCAGAAAACCAACCTCGAAAATGCCGGGCCGGATGCCATGAACCAAATATGTAACAACATAAAAGTCATTGAACTGTTCCCTTATTGCCATCTTACGCGGTGACTTGACACCGAAAGAAAGTCTGGGACCAAAGAATTCAGTGCGGCATTTGTTGCGTGTTTTGTCAACACTTCAATGCTGCTGCCGCCGACGTGAATTAAATCTAAAATTCCGGAAGCCAGCTGAGTTCATTGAGTCGACAGCTGGCGCCATATCCCGTGGCCTCTTTTCAGGATTCCTCCCATTTCTATATGCTTTGTGATTTGTCTGCACTTTGGTAATCAATATTCGTGTTGTCAATTGACATATTTTGAACGGTGTAGCAATTTGCATGTGAGCACATGATACCATCAGCTGCTGTTGACCGCATCGGACAAATTTTCATGAATATTACTCGAGAGATGTGCTTAAAAAATAACCCTTTTCACAAGGGTGGGTATAAATGGCACCTCTTGAACTAGAGGCAAGAAGACTGCACTGTAAGCTCTATTATTAGGCAAGAAGACTGCACTGTAAGCTCTATTATTAGGCAAGAAGACTGCACTGTAAGCTCTATTATTAGGCAAGAAGACTGCACTGTAAGCTCTATTATTAGGCAAGAAGACTGCACCGTAAGCTCTATTATTAGTCAAGAAGACTGCACTGTAAGCTCTATTATCAGGCAAGAAGTCTGCACTGTAAGTTTCTGAGGCTGAATGCACAATGTCCACTTCCTTGTGGGTTCACAAGACTTCTCAAGGGTACTTTCCGTCAAGATAGCATTAGCCGTTGAAGAAGAAGCCAATTTTTGGCATGCTTCTATTGTTACTGATCTCGCTCTTCATCGAGGGGGAATGGATGATCTCACAACCATGCACCCAGCCCGGGCTTAAAACATTCAGACCAAACCCGCTTCCTTCCGTGTTTGGAAACTGCATGTGCGGAGCTTCCTCTGAGACTATTATGGTTCGGTCTGATCAGAGATGTGGGAACAGCGAGACTGTATTCGAAGATTTGAGAGAGGGTGCTTGGGCAGAAAAAAATTCCGGAGAGGATTTATGGTAAGGGCTGTAGGAGAGCGGTGATTATGTGAGTGGGGCTTGGTGAGAAGGGATATGGTTAGATGGAGCATGGCGGGGAAAATGTTGGATGAAAAGTGATTGGTGAAAAGAGTTTTAGTAAAATGGGTATAGAGAAAGTGAGCCTCGTGTGGAAAAGATGTACGAGAATGATTGGCAGAAGAGCTATTATGAGCGCGGTCTTTTACGTTTGGCCTGACGATAAGGTTTTTGTGGAGTAGGCTGAGAGACCGGATCACCAACGACGTGGTTTGAATCAGAACAGGGATGGTGAAGAAGTTGAAGGACAGAGTGGATTCGCGTGTTCTGATATGGTTCGAGCACATGGAGAGGATGGGTGAGGGGAGATTGGTGAAAAGGGTCATGAATGCGGGGGCGAGTGGTCGCAGGTCTAGAGGTAGGCCAAATGTGGAGGTGGCGAGAGAGCGTGCAATGAAAAGGCGTGAGTGGAGAATGGTTGTGAATGGTTGATTTTGACGTTGCTCTGATATGCTTTCTCGCCCTTGACCTCTCGCTGTCGGGATGGTCGTGAGCGGGGAGGACCCGGCCATTATGAAGCGGCGGGGGTAAGCCAGTGAAAACTGTCGGGCCCTACTGCTGACAACGGATCCTCGGACTGCACTCGTGACCCAGAGTGTATGTTGCGGGGGTACCGGCCGGATCCTTTAGTACAGAAGGGCTAAGTTCTGTGAGTGTCAGCGTATGAGGGTGAGGGGTGCGCCTTGCCGTCGGCCAACCCCCTTCCTGGGGGATGCGGCCTAGTGTCT
>SDVV010006603.1:0-18318 GCA_016164225.1 Gammarus roeselii
TCGTCCCTTTAATCACCAACATGCCACTCGCGCTGTTCTTTATCACAGTCTACTCTCACTACGATAACTGTTATCGTCCTTTTAATCTCCAACATACCACTCGCATGTTCTTTATCACAGTCTTCTCTCACTACGATAACTGTTATCGTCCCATTAATCTCCAACATGCCACTCGCATGTTCTTTATCACAGTCTCCTCTCACTACGATAACTGTTATCGTCCCTTTAATCACCAACATGCTACTCGCGCTGTTCTTTATCACAGTCTCCTCTCACTACGATAACTGTTATCGTCCCTTTAATCTCCAACATGTCACTCGCATGTTCTTTATCACAGTCTCCTCCCACTACGATAACTGTTATCGTCCCTTTAATCACCAACATGCCACTCGCGCTGTTCTTTATCACAGTCTCCTCTCACTATGATAACTGTTATCGTCCCTTTTATCTCCAACATGCCACTCGCATTTTCTTTATCACAGTCTCCTCTCGCTACGATAACTGTTATCGTCCCTTTAATCACCAACATGCCACTCGCGCTGTTCTTTATCACAGTCTCCTCTCACTACGATAACTGTTATCGTCCCTTTATTCACCAACATGCCACTCGCGCTGTCTTTATCACAGTCTTGTCTCACTACGATAACTGTTGTCGTCCCTTTAATCACCAACATGCCACTCGCGCTGTTCTTTATCGCAGTCTCCTCTCACTACGCTAATGAAAACCAAGGAACGCCGCCTCACTCTTGTTTATCTTTATTTGCTCCGTAGTTCCAACAGTGTGTCTTCCTGTTGAGGGTTTCATCTTGAATTTGACCACGTCGCACATGGCAGCAAACAATCTTATCATGGGGACCTGGACAGAATTAGAGAAATAGGAGAGAACAGTTGACGTGATTTTCTGGTAGATTCTTTCAGAATAATTTGACGAAGTTGTAACGTAGTATAATTGCGCTTTCAATTAGTATACGGCCAGTTTTCTTGAGATATTCGCTAGTACATAATTTTCCGCGGCATATACATCTTTGGCTAACAATTTTGTTTATTCAATTGTTTGGCAATCCGTTCGGGAAATAAAGAGTCTCATTTTATGGAATTCCTAATAAAGAATAATAATAACTGATTCAACAATGACTTGTTATAGCATATCGTTGTCAATAAAGAAGATTAATAACTGATTCAACAATGACTTGTGATTGCATATCGTTGTCAAAAAAGAAGATCGAAAACTGATTCAACACTGACATGTGATAGTATATCGTTGTCAATAAAGAAGATCAATAACTGATTTAACAATGACATGTGATAGCATATCGAAGTCACTTCCTAAGCCATGCCATTGTGATAATTTTTGTGTTAGTCCGCATGGAGATCCAATGTACACGACAATCATTTTGTTTATGTTGCATGCATTAAAAAAATTAGCTTGTAAGTTCATCTTTCTGTAGTGACGAGTTTAATGTTGTAGGAACGACCACATCATTCAAATGCTGCACCGCAGACATGAATAACGAATTGAAATAATTTCCTTCAGATGATGCATTAGTATCCACGTGGCACAAGCAGAAATAAGTCATCGAAATATAATTGATATGCTCCAGTCATGCAGACAAATTTAATATTTAAATTGCATTAGTGTGTTGCGATATAAATATCTATTAATAGTGATTATGCCATTGATTGTGGTATTGAGAGTAAAGCAACATTGGGAAGAAAAAGTCACTTCAGATCATAAATATGCCCATTAGTCACCCTATGACATTAAAGAAGGAAGACTGGTGAAAAGGCTCAGCGATGCGATAGAGATGAATGAGAGTAGAGTATATTAATGGAAACATTTGATTACAAGCTCATTAAAATGCTTGCAGCTAGTTTTGGAAGGTTCCAGGTATATATAAGGATACGTCCGGGATTGATATTTTCCATGAACAGTTGACAGGAATTATATAATAATGCATTTTCCTCTGCTTTTGAAAACGTTCCCAGTTTTGTTTAGGAATGAACTGTATGCAAGGGCTGGGTTATTTTTCCATGAGGATTCATTTCAGACATAAGTTATCTTATCCACGTCGGAGTAAGTCACATGAATCTCCACCCTGCAAGAAATTGCCCCAATCGCCTTAGGAGGCCATCGATGCTCTGCTGCAACACAAGGAACACTAAACGGTCATCCTACCGATGATCATGTATCCTATTTACGAAAACGAAGACCGGCGGTAATCGAATAAATTGATGTCCTCGACAAGCTGATGTCGCTGATGATGATGAACGGTGATAGTTGGCGGAAGACAGATATAGATAAAAATAGGCAATCTACTTTAAACGCCAATGCACTGCACGTCATCGCAATGGTGATGACCAATGAGATCATGTGTGATTTTCCTTTCCTCGGGGCGGAAGGTTATCCATAACAATGGCCGAATTCCTGAGTGGCGGATCCTTTTGGAGCTGGTCTGCTACCGTTAGACTGTTGTGTTAAAATAATAGTCGCATAGTGTTAGTCATGTAATAATTGCAATATCTATCATCATGTTTCATTTAATTTCCTCGTCACATGTTTCATTTAATTTCCACGTCAGGCACAGTATAGTCGATTTCTCCAGTACCGCCAAACTGTAAATTACATAAATATGAAGAAAAATGCAGGTACCGATTGGGTTAAACAGTGATAGCACATGGGGACTTTCTTTGGATTTCCCCCCTCAGGCTACTAATTCTGTTCAGTAGATCATACTAATATTGGTGTCTGGTTCAACGTTGCCACTATATTAATACCAATCCAAATGCAGTAATTGAAATCTTATACATCAGCCACCTTGCTTTAAGTGCTTTTTTCAGGCGCCTGCCATTTCCCACCAACGTAAAAGTTACACGGGTATCACTTATACGGAAACATAACCAATCCAGACGATGTGATTGATTCAGTACAGCGGCGAAGTCCTCGTCTAATGACTCTTGTATCCACGGTTGTGCCACCCTGGAGATGTGGCGCCACCCAGCGGCTGCTGATTGCAGCACAATCCAAGAGGACTGTGTTGGATTGTGTTACAGGGAATTGTTCAAGATAAATATTTGTATCCGTCTTTTGTTTTCAGATAACATAAAGGCGATAACAAATTTCAGTGCAATTGAAATAAATCTGTTCCAGTAAAAGCATCGCATTTAATGGTTTTATGTTTAATACTTAATCTTCGCAAATGACGGTCTTCCGAATTTAATGCGAATGTTTGTTGAGTGCGCGGTGTTGCTTAGTTGTTTTCTGAACTGCACAATGTACTTATCATAATCTGAAAGCAAAGATATATCTTACTTATGGAAGCTGCTGTTTTCCCGTAGGTTTGTTTATTCGTAAGTTTTTTCGGTAACCAGAATATTATTTCGCATTATAATATGTGACCGTAGTCGATGCCCCGTAAGCCCTAGCCTCAGCCCGCAGTAGATTTATTTGTGTGGACCACAGGCCCATGTTCCCTTTTCACACTTGTTATCAGGCAATGATAAGAAGTTGTATACAAGGACCTTCGAAGATGGTTTTGGACCCCAATATATCCCTAAAAGATCTTGACATCTCCTTTGCATTACTACAATCTTCTCTACGAATGATTAGAAATCATTCCCGTCTTTGTTAACATTGGAGACACTTTCTGCAGTGCCTTATCGAACTCAATCATTTGCTCAATGAATGAGGACACATTACACTACAGTTTCTTCTTAACAGGTGACTTCATGTATATTTTACCTTCCGCTAATTATTGCCATGAGAATAACTTTGATTGAAAGATTCATGCTTTCACATTCACAAGCTTCTGGTTTTGATACTGTTCATGTACACAAACATGTTTTAAGGTTTATTAATCCTAGAGAGCTGTTCGGGTGTGAGGCCGCTACGCAACTCGTCTGTGACAAAGCTTTGTTATATAAATTAGAGTGACAGAACTGGGATACTCTCACTCTAATTTAATCTCATCTTGGCTCCCATCATTCCTAGACATGCTCTGAGAAACCTGCCCCATAATCAATTGATGTAGTGGCTTTAGCCTCTGATGCTAGGCATGTGAGATGGAGCAATAGTTAACAATGTAAGTATCGCAATATATTCCACTCATGAAAGTGGGAATCGTAGGGAATAGCGATTGAGTGCATCGTTGAATCATAAAGCCATTGCGACAGAAGTTGCCAGCTTATGGTCAATTTTCTTGCTTTTTTATACACTTATAAGAGACTATACATGAATTTTGAGACTATATATTATAAGGTCATCGGCATTCATTCCTGGCGGGTGCGGTGGCTTGAGTGAGCCTCCGTTGACCCGTCAACATTATTTAACTCAAGAGGGTTAGGAGGGATGGGGGTTCGTTGAGGGAAACACCCTCTCCCTCCCTGATTTCAAAACCTTCAATGAATGTTCATGGAGCCTGAAGGAGAAGGGGGTGAGAGATGAGAACGGCCAGTTGATGTTAGAAAGTGGTGATGTACGGAAGAGGCGGCTGGTTAATGACAGGCGGTCAATTGTAAAATAAAATCCGCCGCCTCGTAGAAGTTCTGGCAACGTGCTTGTCCTAACTAAACTGTGACAAGTCAATAAATACTGGCTGCTAATCATTTTTGATAGATAGGTTGCTAGGTAAAATCTGCGCTAAGCCCGACATTTAAAGCTAAATCAAGATAAGTAAATGAACATTTAACACAAGGGAATTTTCTTCCACAGTTGTTTCATTGTATAATAAATAGTTCCTTGTCCCTGCTGTTCTGATCGGTTGTTAAACTTGTAATTATGCCGACATATTTGGTAGCTAACTATTTTATATGGGAAGTATAAATGTTATCGGTGATCACTTACATCCTCCATAGATATAACTTTCAGAGATAAATCGTATATAGACAATAATGGAGACTTTTTCCCCCTGTCTGCTCCCGTCTTTTGTCTTCCCGTTTTTCGTGTTGCTATAAGTGTTGTGTAGCCGATGTGTCGGCCGACGGAGAGTTATCCACCATCATCCATCGAAATTAAAACCGAACAAATCTGGTGTCCCGTCTACTTGTATATCAGGGTGCAACAACCATAATAGCAAAATCCACCGCTATTTGTTTATTTTCAACAAGTTACAGTTACTATTAGAGTCTGAGTGGAAGCGTGTATTAATAAAATTCACAAATTTTTTCATTACGTTGTTGAAAATTTGTTGCAGGGCAATTGTTGTTAGTTTGGAATATAGTGACTAGTAAGGTTATATAAATCACACTAATATTACTGCTACATGGAAGAAATGTCAATTTAAGGGGTCATTTCATACATTTATCATTGTTTCCTAGTCACTATTTATTCAGATTCATTGAATATTCACTAAATGCGGGCGATGCCAGATCCGTGATACGAGACTGGTGTCTTAGTTTGGTAGGTCATTGGCAGCAAGGAGTCGTATTGGAGGGGAAATTTTATGATAGTCACACATTCTATGATTTTCGCAATCAATACAATGCCAACGTGAATACGAATAGACTGAACAATTCTAGCTTTTAATCAATACAATGCCAACGTGAATACGAATAGACTAAACAATTCTAGCTTTTAATCAATACAATGCCAACGTGAATACGAATAGACTGAACAATTCTAGCTTTTAATCAATACAATGCCAACGTGAATACGAATAGACTGAACAATTCTAGCTTTTAATCAATACAATGCCGACGTAAATACGAATAGACTGAACAATTCTAGCTTTTAATCAATACAATGCCAACGTGAATACGAATAGACTGAACAATTCTAGCTTTTCCTGATATTGATAATGTGGATTCAGTTACTATCACGCTGTGTATCGGAAATTGTAGTTTATCGAACTTTAAGCGTGATAGTGATATGTCTATCAAGCTGAAATGGTGAACGAATTAATCTCACTAATATTCCATACTGAGTGCCACTGAATAACTGTTGTATGCTGTATCACAGGAACGCTGAATAATGCCATGTAAGGCTAACACAAGAAATTCCTAAATGCTTCGCTGTTCACGTTCGTTCACGTCGTTATTTTGAACAACGGGAACGAAATTCGAATTTACCAAATAAGAATCCAATAGTTGGTGCCATTATTAGGTACATTCAGAGTGACGTCAATTAAAAATAGAACGTTTAACGCTTACTCTGTTGGACTACTCTAGTGACTACTCTCTCACTCTGTCAGAACTACTCTACTGACGACTCTAGTGACTACTCGCTCACTCTGTCCTGACTACTCTATTGACGACTCGCTCACTCTGTCCTGACTACTCTATTGACAACTCTAGTGACTTCTCGCTCACTCTGTCCTGACTACTCTATTGACGACTCTAGTGACTACTCGCTCACTCTGTCCTGACTACTCTATTGACGACTCGCTCACTCTGTCCTAACTACTCTATTGACGACTCTAGTGACTACTCGCTCACTCTTTCCTGACTACTCCATCGACGACTCAAGTGACTACTCGCTTACTCTGTCCTGACTACTCTATTGACGACTCTAGTGACTACTCGCTTACTCGCTTACTCCAGTGATTTCTCTATTGGATTACTTTTTGATGGAAATATAACGGGGAAATTAATACATTGCATTATTTCATGCATTTCACTGAGAAAACAACACATACATTGTTTGCAATTAACATTGTAATGGAAGAAGTGATTTGCTCCTACGCGCATCTGTATAACATTAAAGCGATAAGCCAATTTTACCAAACAAACCTTTGTATGAATTATTTGGTAAATATCGTCGTCTATATTTTGTATTATTCATCTTCACCTCAGTTGTGTGCTCTTTCAAAACAACGTCGGATATTGTTGAATAATGAATAGTTGGTTATTGTCGATTATGGTAAAACCATCGACTGTCGTACATGCTTTTTGGTCGGTTATCGTCGACTCACCCATTATTGTTCTGATACACTATGATATTCGACGATGAACTCTCATCGTCTGATAACCGACGCTGAAAACTGAACACCTGACGCCACGTTCTGATCGCCAATGATAACGTCATTAGGTACTGATGCGGGCCAATAGTCCTCACATTTCACATGACGCTGTGGACTCCAGCTTATCAAAACCTTGCTGCTTTGTTAGCCATCTTTTTCTATAGTCCTGTAACCACGATCAAATATTGTCACAGAGTAAACGGTCACCGAAAGCAAGCAAATAAACAAACAGGCTGGGATTGTCTGGCGTGGAAGCATTGCCTGTCGTAACAAGGTAGAGTAAAATAACAAATATCATTTTCCATCGCAAATGTTCTCTTTGCATCCGATCATCAATTAGGCCTCAGGCTTCAACTTGGCTAACTGTTTTATCAGGATGCAAATTATGTATTTTTCTTGAATGTTGAAAAGGCTGTCCGCTTGGAATAAGGCATTTGTTTTCTATTGAATAGAGTCCCTAACAACTGACCCCGGAAGACCGTAACGTATTGTTCATTAATGGATATAGCGATAATTATGATGAAATAGTTTCTATACTCAAGCGCATTTGTTTGTTTTTCAAACTATACAGTGCCTGTAGGCAAATCCTTTAAACCAGAACAGATTATAGCCGTTTTGAAATATTATTGACTGAAATAATCCACCGAATGAGGCTTTTCAGGACAATGTCTGTCATACATGGTATCGGGTCACTGTCATTTACAGCATATTTTATGATAAGCAGATAACTGTTTCGGCTGAACACAACATACAGACGAGGAGTTAGTAGCTTGACCACTTCTGTTTGCATCATAGATGGATAGGGTTGCTGCAGAGAAATGAGTTGGAACACTGTCTGCCTAAGTCAGAGGGACAATGGATACGTTGAAGAGCCAAGTAAGAAATAAAATCAGATGCTGGATTGATGAAATAAATTCAATCATCAAAATCCTTTTAAAGAAAAGCGATGTTTTTATTACGAGTTTTATTACTCTCATATCTGTGAGAGCCAGTAATGATCAGTTAATATATCAGCATACACTGAATTCTGGAACACCGAATTGCTGGAACACTTGCGAACTCTGTAATCAACTCTGCCTTCGATAGTAATTGAAATAAGGGGAACACTCAGACTATCGATGGCTATTCGTTCTAATTATCGCTAACACACTCCGACTAGCGTTTTGTATTAGTTTCAATAATTTGTAATTCAATAATTTAACGCACAGGTTATCGTTAAAGTCTTTTCTCAACAATTGAAATAACAGCAACACACTCACACTGCCGTGGCCTATTTCTTCAACAATATGACCTTAAAATGACTGACTGCGTCTGGTCCTCATCAAGTCTATCAAAATATTGATGATAGGAGGAATGTTCTGCCGACTGGTTAAACAGTTTAAATACGACAGGTGCTATACATGATCGTAGTACATCATGCGGTCAGTCTTCGCACTCAAAATGATCCGCGTAGAAGAAATGACAGCCACTATTTTATTTGTTAAAAGTACGGGTAAAAAATACGTACCAACAGTGGTGACATGATTTAATTCTGTCAGTTTTTTCAGCAGCAAAAAATGTAGGAACGAGTTATTTCCATGCAGACTTAGTTCTTCAAATAGACCTTGTTTCGGATCGCTTTGCAATCGTGACGTCACGGCCTGCATTTATGACAGATAAACTTTATTGTGGACATCTAAGGCCTACGAATGCCAATAAAGTTGCTTATCTTCGAATCTGATGGCTTACACTTTAGACTGCAGGGTAGCAGGCATGAGGCCACATTTATTATGAACACTGCGCACCATTACTGAACGCACACGAAAACAGAAGAATAGGGAAATCTCTCAAAATTGGGGTTTCCAGGGTAGCAGAAGAAAACGCAAACCGATAATTCATTATAAAAGTCCATGTAAGCTTCGTTATTATTCTTTTATTTCATCTAAATTTCACAACCAACACTGTTCACGGATCTCAATGATAGTTGTAGAACTACCATTACAAAACTCAATAAAAGAGAGTTTTTAATGTAAGACGTCTGATGCTTTTGTACCTAATATCTGAAACGTTTTTGTTTGCTTCAACATTTTGCAAAGTTAAAACTTTGAGTTGAGTTTATCGGATGTTTGATTATTATACTCGCCCAGAAGTTAATTAAGTTTCACTAGAACGATGAACGCCACTGTACGAGGTACCGTTCACTCTTTGCAAGTATCAGTTGAATTTAACCACCACATTCTTCGTTCCGAGTACTTGAGGTTGGGTTACAAACCATTGCCGCTGGTGACTACGAGATCGTACGAATAAATGTCTATCCCATCCTCGATCTCGCTCAGCTACCTTGATCTCACCGACACTCCATAACACGTTGCCGCAATTAAGGAACACAGCCAAGGTCAGCCTCCGGCATCCGCCACTCAGCCTATTACGCCAGCATCCGCTGCCCCTGATCTCTGTACGCAATATTGGCCTCAGGCTGTTGGTTCCCAGCAGCGAGAGGGAATCCAATTACGTGTGGGAACTACTGATTTATACATTACTCTTATAAATGCATGATACGTTAAAATTTATTATTTAAATACTGATACCTGCGGATGAGATTTATAAACGCAATATTATGGTTTTGAAGCCCAAAACTTACTGTGAATGAAGTAGCCCTGTCATCGTAATAAACAAAAAAAAATCAATTGAACAAAGTGGTAGCAGCAATCACAGCTCGATAACAATGACTTTATTGTCGGGTCATTTACCGCTTATAACCACGTTAGCAGCGACACGCTTGTAACATTGCATAAATGGCCACGGCAAGGGAGGTATGAAGCAAGCATATCGTTGGACACCTCCAGCTCTAATGAAGTACTACAATCAATGTAGTGTTGAACAAACAGTCGATCCTGCCTACGATGGATCGGTTGAACGTTTTAGTGTAAACAAGTTACCATGACATTATTAGAATCAAGGAGTCATGACTAGACACGAAAGACCTAAATTGCACTTGGGCAAAAAAAATGAATGTTTCACCACGTAAGTGTAGACAAGCCTTCTCCAAACAGGACATGAGGCGGATCAGTGAGGTAAGTCAAAGAAGACCTTCGTCCAATACTCCGCAAGACTACGGCAACAACGACATTCGAGATAATTGATGTAGAGTTTACGTCGTCTGGAGGGATAACGTGAAAAATTGTACTAGGGCACCACATCAATTAATAACATTTGCAGAAGAAGATATTGTATATAATGAATTGGACAATTTAATTTCATTCTCTGCTGAAACTATTATAATGGGAGAGCTTAACCAGCCTGACATCAACTAGATAACCCGGGATGCCCAAGGATAGGGTGACAGGATGGCGAGTCTCGAAATTGACAACAAAATAAATCAGTATCTGGAAGGATCAACCAGAGGGCGTAGCATATAATATCAGGTAACAATTAAGGAAAAAGGTGATGACTATACTGTAGAATTCCAAATCACTGGACATCAAACAGTAGGGGAAGCCCCAAAATATTGCTACAATATCAGGAGAGTCGATTTCGGAAGCTTACGAGATGAAATGGCATGCGTAGACCTAATTTTGGCCAATTCCGATGGCAGGCAGCTGGTTAAAGCTTTGTATTATTTAGAACCAACGTAGCAGGAATCTTCTTATTGCATCAATGAACGAGTAGTCTTAGTTTCAGTTCGGATCTGATCACAGTTCAAGCATGTCCACCAGACATGGTTACTATAAACTTAATAGTTTTACAATCGTAGTGTCGGTGGATCTGTCTCATTTAACCTTGTGACCTAACTATACTATAGGCTGCTGTAAATACATAAATACACTAACGTAAGGCGTATGTAACCGAAGTAACTCCGTATATTCTACACTTCTCCCCGACAATGATAAAAAGTTGTCTCCGTTTCGTTAGTTGAAGGCAAAACACTGGATTTATGTCACATCATTCCTCTCAACCCCTAACGAAGAAAACATTCCATGTAATGACGGGGAAATCGTCGAGCGACCGAGCTGCTCCAATCCTCTCAACATCGTTCAATGAACTTGTCCAATCAGACGTTCGTCAGTGATATGCTAATGGGTGGAGCTGTTTCGTTCAAAAAGAGTGGTTCAGAATCGCTCTCTTTGACCATTCAATGCCTTGTCTAAATGAAACGGAGTGTGCATCGCAGATAGTCACATTTGAAACGGTTTCGGCTCTGCTTTGATGACTTTTGCGCCCGAAGACGATTTTTGCTTGTATATAATATACGCTTACTCATGTTCTGCACAGGTTGAGATATTTCAGTATCCTTTGTTTGTAATTATGTCCTCACAAGTGGATACAGATACAGGCCTAATCCCCCCCCCCCACACATTCCCCTCATGCACTCCCACACATACCAAACCTCAGCCCTTTAGCTCTAATAGGTTAGACCAGGACCCTGAGCACTGGAGAGGGGTCCGATATCAGTGACAACAACAGGGGCCGACAGTTTTTGTAAGGTTACCACTGCTGCGTCATAATTGCCGGTACCTGCCTCACCCACATCCTGTTCCTCAACGAGACGCAGAGCCTATCCATTGCACGTTCTTGCTACCTCCACATTATTGTCTCTTCTCCTCAAATCCTGATTCATGGCATTTATTCTCGTAGAGTTCGGTCTACCCCTAAGGCCTACATCCACACACCTCCTCCATCATCACCCTTTTCCCCAATCTTCCATCACCTACCACACCATGTGCCCAAACCACCTCGGAACACGTGCATCTACTGTCTTCTAACTTTTTCATCATCCCCGTTCTCATTCAAACACCGTCATTATCAATTCTATTCCTCAGCCTCACTCCGTCCATACCTCTCCAACACTTCATCTCGAAGACATTCAACTTTCTTCTCTCTTCCGCTTTAAACAATCATACAATCCTCTCTTTGCTTTCATACCCAATGTCTTATAGCTCATTACACTCGTCAGTGCACCCAAGAATGAACGCCATACCTTCTCTCTAGGAGCCATCTTAGTTATAACAAGTTCTGTATTTTCCTCACTTGATCCCAAGTACTTAGATCACTGAATTTTCTACAATAACTCTCCATTTAGACGGACGACGATTCCTCTCGCATCGTCATTCCTCGAACATCTCATTATTTTACTTTCATCTATTTTAACTTGCAGCTTCCTCCTCTCGCGCATTCAACCAAACTCCGACACAAGCTAACGCACTTCTCTTCCAAATCTGCCACCCGTGCCGTATCATCCGCAAACAGCAACTGACTCAAATGCCAACTCAGCACATTTGCTCCTAACAACTCAAAGCCTCGACCCATTACTCTCGCGTTCAGCTTAGCTTCCTGACTTCCCCGTCCTATAGAGATGGAACTGCCAGGGAGGCACAACGCAGCCTCACCTAGAAATTTGAAACCGTTCTAAACCAGTATCCACCCATTTAATACAAATGCCACTCTCCACACAACGTCTTACTGTCGACTCTATCGTTTCCCTCTTCCATATCAATGTAAGCCCAGAAAACAGATTTTTCTTTCGCTAGGTACTTTACACGGACTTTTCTCACTGCGAATATCATATCTGCACACCTTCTACCAATCCTAAACGCACAAAATTCCCGGTCAATCGCGAAATCCGCACTGTCTTTAATCCTTTTAATTAGCACACTCTCAACCACACACAGCAACCTGATACTTGTTGAGTGGCGCATTCACTTTTATCTCATTTGCATTTATTCAACGGGACAAAGCAAACACTGCTCCCCACGTCCGACACAAAACACAACACTGCACCACGCCCGGCACAAAACATAGATTACTCCATCTCTCTTCAGGCACTCAGTAGCGACGCCGTCCAAACCAGGGGCAGTCCCTGCTTTCATCACTTTACCGCTTCCTGCACCTCTTCCTTAGTATGACTTGCGTGAATTGCTACTCTCAAACAGACGTTCGTTTCTCACCAAACACTACAACAATGTCAGCCACTCTGACTTCTTCAACATACAACCACTTTTTAAAACCCAGTCCACGTCTTACGACATCATTTCTCCCCAACAAGAACCGGATGTTTACATCTTTCACCACCCCCTTTTCCCCGTCTCCTTCTTTATCACTCCCGTCACCCCTTTCCAGTACATCTTCTTGTTCCAGAAAAAAGAGTGTGTTCATGTCCCCATCTTGCTACCATTCATCAAAGCTCTTCTCTACAGCTCCACCCGAATTTTAACTTCAGTGACCATACCTCTTGCAACCCTTCTTCATACAACCACCCCCATGGCTCACCCAACACATTAAACGCACATCTCAGCACTGCATATCGGAACAATCTAACATCGTGATCAACATTCCCAAGTTTGTGTCCTCTCACGATATCACATTCATCTTTCAACGCCAGCCGGAACTCCTCAGCTTTTATTGCCACATTTAATTCACTCGCATACACTACCTTTTTTTTCCTCCCGCTCTTTTGTTTTCCCACCAGCCCTGCTCCAATCTCAATCATACTCATACCAGTAGATGATCAGACATTCCTCCTTCCCTCCCCCTCAACCCTCGCACATCCAACAGCATCCTCACTACTCACCTCGAAATCATCACAAAATACATCTTTACATACGTGTACGTGTGGAAATCTCGTATATTG
The DNA here is from genome assembly GCA_016164225.1 of Gammarus roeselii. Taxonomy (NCBI): domain Eukaryota; kingdom Metazoa; phylum Arthropoda; class Malacostraca; order Amphipoda; family Gammaridae; genus Gammarus; species Gammarus roeselii. The sequence goes on from SDVV010006603.1 coordinate 13,561, forward strand.
TACAATACCATTTGTTAATGTTAATCATTTTTTGATAGTCTCAAATTGTTTTAGGTCGTTTCAGAATATCCTTCCATTGGGGATCATGTTAGGCAATCGGTAAAAAAATTGTAGCATCTTCAATACAACAAAATTCAATTTGAGTTGTCGCGCAGATGATTTGACAAAGAAGTATACAAGGGCATGAAATTGATTTATTTATATTTAATATGACACGTGCAGAGGTATGACTTCTTGCCATATATAACGTAATATTTTAAATGTTTCCCTCTTATGTAGGCTGCGATATGATGATAAATAGAAAACTGTCGGAAAGGGTAGTTCATTTTGTTTATATGAACCATGAATGCGGTGATACAATGCTTATAAATGCTTTGTCAGAATTGTAATAAAATTTTCAGGAATCATAACCGGCAAGCTGAGATAAATGACTAAAAAAACACCGCCGAATATGTTCATAAAAGTTGATCTAATTTTCTTCCTTCCGGCGGCGATACGCCCCATACTCACTCGATATATATTAAGAAAAACTTGTCATTCGGCTGATAGTTACAAGTACAATACGTTTCATTTACATGCGAGCGTAGACAGAACTCATTTGTTGAAGAACTGTTCTTTTCTAATTTTACCCGGTGCTCGTACGTGTGCTACCACGCCTATTAGTTTATTTCCCACTGTAATCAGAGATAGTGATAGAAAATTGTTTTTCTTGAACTTGCGTTTCTAGCAGTTCAGTTACTAATGCAAAACATGAATAATGTGATCCGTGAGAGAATGATCGACACAATGGTAACAGAAAACATGTTTTCACATGGATTGCAGTAACAATATGACTAAAGGATACATAAGCTTCGTGCCAAGTATTTTCAGTGCCGGGTTGTAATCGGTTAGTTCACATCCATCGCTGCACTTCACCCGCTCGTGCCATTCCCCATTACTGTATTTTATATTGGTTATACGGAGATGATCCTTCCTGAAGTGCAATCATACTTATATTACAGACCTACTGTGGGCACATGAGAGTTAGTTTGATGAGTATCCAACAGTTTCATTAGGTAATATTTTTCTTTTGGATGATTTACTATTCATGTCATCTCTGCAGGAAACGGGACATTTGTAATTTAATTGAATCAATTTACACAAAACTTCCCAACATAATGCACGAATAGTATCGCTCCAGTAATGGAGTAGATGAACAGCGTCTCGTTCATCCAACTCTCTCAAGTAGTACGGAAAGTAAGTTCAATTATATCAATGGGAAAATGTTGATAGAACTCTTGTGAGAGTACACGACTACGTATGGGCAAGCAGTCCTTGAACTCTCAGTTTGGATTACATTTCTACTCCCATAAAAGTATAGTAACCGGCACTGGGGCTCTTCTACAGCATGTGACGGACTTCCACTCCTAAGATTTTGAGTGTAAAAGAGTCAGCTCATAATCGAAGAATCGAGGTAGATTATGTTGATTATTTATCGTCGATTCCTGCAGTCAAGGTTGAACAATTTTCAATAATTTTCATCAGATTTGTAGGGATAATACGAATGCGGCGACAGGAGAGGATAATTGGAGAAGCAGAAAATTGTAGGGGAGGTGGCAGCGAAGGGTTAGACTGGGGTAACTTGTGTGCCATTAATGCCTTTTTTACCGGCAATATTGCCAAGCAATCGCTTGCCACTTGCGTTTCAACAACAAAACAATCTAATGATAGACTGCGGTAAGCGAAGGTAATTGGTTTATTTGAAAATGATGATTCATTGAACCTGTTTGGGAATGATATGAGATTACCATGATTTTTTTTTCTACAATTACGGCCAATTCTTTAATGGGTCCACCAATTTTCATGTTCTACGCATCACTGTAAGGATCAAATTACGAATAATTCATGTTCACAATGGGTAGATATTTGATCAACACCCGTGTTTAATAAAATGTTCCTTTATTGATTTTAATTCAATGGGAACACTAACAAGTGCTCGAGAAATCATGTCAATGAATAAAGTTGTTGTACTTTTGAGGGATTGTATTAACAAATGACATCCACATATGAACGGCACACTAAAATACAAGGAGATGGAATTCTTTTATAATTTAGATGCTGAAAAGTTCGTCACATGAATTGACGAGGAAACAAGGAATATAACTCAACATATGTATCTGAAACACCCTTTTCAGTATTTAATTTTTATTTGCAGGCTTCTGGTTTAATTGGACAGCTTGTTATTCTACTGTTCGTTTTAGAGCGAATCCTGACCAGTTCTGTTTATGCAGGTAATTACGATATCCATGGAACGATTTGCGGCCACATATTATGTGTGGAGTTCCAATCAGATGGATTCTATTACATGTCGATTTTGAAAATGAGCTGTACCCCTTTCATTGGTGCTTAGGACCGGCTGTGTGTCAGACACTGTCTTTAACCCGTGGACATTGTCTACGGTGGCCCAGGCTGGGTTGCACAGTGAAATGTGTAGAAGTATTTTTGGATGCATAAAGACATCGAAGCTGTGGTTCCATCGAGATGGAGCCCGGCACACTCATCAAAAAATGCCATGAGCTGTTAAACCTTAAGATATTCTAAAAATTCATTTCACTCCTGAGTGAGTTGCCATGGCCACCAAGATACAGCGTCTTTGGAGATGAGAGACACAAGAGACATTCCAGAGGAATGTCTGTGAATGGTGATGCGCCGTCATAACTGGATGTGAATAAGTCAATGGGTAGAACACAAACGTGTGATGTTGTCATAAAATTGATATCGGTTTTCAAACTTGAATCACTAAGGGTTAAAGGTTATAGAAGTGGTGAATAAATGTAGCTAGTCGAAATGAATTGTTGTTGTGAGCAGCGAGCACTGGACGGAGAGGCGTGTTCGCTTAATGCATCTTTGGCAAGCCATGCGTGACACCTGGTTCTGTGCCCGCCCACTAGAGGCCTTCGCACATTGGCTTGGTGATGTCTCCAGTGACAAGAGGTTATATCAGACACCTGGATCATTTATCCTCTTGTCCAAAGGGAATGTGAAAAGGTCTTCGCTACAGGATTTTTTTCGTTCAAATTTGGAGACATCTCTCAGGATGCAGTTTATTTTGTTGCACTTTCAGTGCTGTTCAACACAACAACACCACTCTCTTATTTTTGTCAGCAATCTACTAGATGATTGTATTTTTGAACAGTTTTTTTCCCGCTTGTTGGCCGAGTAGCTCTGGTTCGGTGGCAGAGTGTCACTTGCTCGGTGGCCGAGTAGCTCTGGTTCGATGGCAGAGTGACACCCGCTTGGTGGCCGAGTAGCTCTGGTTCGGTGGCGGAGTGACACCCGCATGGTGGCCGAGTAGCTCTGGCTCGGTGGCAGAGTGACATCCGCTCGGTGGCTGAGTAGCTCTGGTTCAGTGGCAGAGTGACACCCGCTTGGTGGCCGAGTAGCTCTGGTTCGGTAGCAGAGTGACACCCGCTTGGTGGCCGAGAAGCTCTGGTTCGGTGACAGAGTGACACAAGCTTGGTGGCCGAGTAACTTGGGTTCGTTGGCAGAGTGACACCCGCATGGTGGCCGAGTAGCTCTGGTTCAGTGGCAGAGTGACACCCGCTTGGTGGCCGAGTAGCTCTGGTTCGGTGGCAGAGTGACACCGCTCGGTGGTCGAACAGCTATATTTCGGTGGCAGAGTGACACCCGCTCGGTGGCAGAGTGACACCCGCTCGGTGGTCGAATGGAAGCTGAAGGTGGTAGATTCAAGGCTACCGGATCCCGGATGTGATATTTTTTGTTGATCTTTCAGTTCTTCAAGTCTAGCCCTTGTAAACCTTGTGACAAAAAAATGTTACCAGTGCAAGCTGAGAAGTTGGTTGTGCGACTAAGGAATGTGGCAAGCAAATGTTTGAATATGTCAGAAAATCGCTGCGACACTAAATTCCAGACGTTACAAAAATAAATGATGTGAATCGACTATTCCGACATTTGTTTTAAGTTTTCACTACTGCTCGTTTAATTATGTCATAGACCGTCGGGAAATGTTCATTTAGTTCTCATTGAATCTTTAGTGATAGTGTTTGCCTAAAATTCAAAGGATAGAAGGATTTTTTTTCAGGATTCGAGGAGATGCGGCGAGATAGGTTTTTGATTAGGTCGATAGGGCTACAAAATCTTAGGGAAGACGGGGAACAACGAAGGGACTACGAGAAAGTTTTTGACGTCTGACAACAGTACTGTGCTAGCTTATTTCGGCAGAACTCGGAAGATGTTCAAAAGCAGAGCAGGCTAACATCTAGGGATCTCCAGCAGAAAAGACCGTCCCTTTAACAGACTGATGCATTTTGTGTTATGCGATTAGACAGAACAGTAACGCATTCCACGATTACAAAATCGTTAGTCGTTGAAATGCAGAATACCTTCATTGTTAGACCTCAAATTTCTCAACATCAACAAACACAAACCATTTCCTAAATAAAACCAAACGGCACCCCAAATTATTGAAACCTGTTGACCTTTCTACTGCAGACAAAGGTTTTACTCTTTTCTTGACTCCAACCGTTGCCGTCATCGTCGATGGCTTTGTCCCCGTTGAATGCCTTCCACCTTCCAGTTGTGATCATCCCTACCCAATTTTACGAGCTATCTTCCGAGTGGCCTCTTCACCAAGGTCCTATCCTCCTTACCATCAAAAGGCTTTAATCTGAGCTTTTAATTGAGGTTTAGTTTCGGATTTTTTTTTCGCGTATTTGTCCATTTATAATTTTTTGTACTCTGTGTGTTCATCCACCATTT
>SDVV010006604.1:0-18318 GCA_016164225.1 Gammarus roeselii
CCGGAGGGTGACCCATGTCCACCGGGTCTCCCCGAGCTCCTCGAGTTCCCCGAGACCTCTCGCCTCGGCTCATCTCGGTTTGTCTCGAATCACTTCGGCCAGTTTCGGCTCGTCGCGCCCAACTCGACTCGCCTCAAACTGTTTCGACTGATCTCGACGCACCTCGACCAGCCTCGACGCGACCCTCGCCCCCTGCGCCAGCAATCCGCAGACTGTAATGATTAATTGTTCCACTCACGCATCTCACAAACATTTTTCTGTGTATGGGTTTTACAGCGCTGGGAGGGGGAAGCAGAGGTTCCAGGATTCAGAGGGGCCTCTAAATGGTCCCACAGTTTCTCAAAAGGATCCTTAAGGGTCTCAAGGGTGTCCCAAGGGGCCCCGGAAGGGTCCATGTGGACCTCCCCAAATCCACCTGGTCTCCCAAGTCCCCCGGGTTCCCGAAACCCCGGGTCCCCGAGTCCCGCGGGTCCCACGAAAACCTCCCTCCCTGGGTCACCCTGCCTCAACCAACCTCGATACATATAATAATAATATAAATAAATTCAAAGTTTATCATCATGAAAAAAGGGCAGAGAAAAATAATAGAGCCCAAGCAAGAAGAAATAATAAAATACTAAAATAAAGTGTCAATGATCTATAAAATGAATAAGCATCCATCCACCCCAACCCAAAATTGAAGTGTAGTTATGATGACGTCTTGGTTATTGAATACTTCGGACATTTGGGTAATGTTTATTTAACGGGTTATTTGACAAATATTTTGACAACGTCCGGCCGCATCAGTCAAACGGTAGAAGATTTATTCACCGGACCCTCGCAGCCATATCTACGCCTCCAATCTGAGGAAATATTCTTGCATCAGTTTCCAAAGCCGTCGGTGGCTAAGAAGCTTTAACTATTGATCTCCCGGTCCAATAAAACAGTTCGATCTTCCAGCAGTTCTGAGCTCGGCAGCGGCGCCGCCGGCAAATTGCTTAAATCTGAACAAGTTGGACGTCCTGACTCTGCAAGTCTGCCTTCATATTACGAGGAAATCAAGATTTTTTTTTCAAAATAGACCAAGGTATTTTATGATGGGAACGATTACAGGTTAATTTTCATTTGCGCTATCAATCGTCTTCGATCTTTTTATTCGGTTTTATTTTGTTCGAGTTGGGAAGCCCTCCTGCAGAATTACTCAAGCGGCCTCCCTACAGCGCAGGCCTGTTTTTGCCCTCGTCGCGGTTTGCTGGGTCAGCATCAAGTAAAGTGCCTGTCCACCGGGAACATTGCCACTAATGTCGTGAGATTCTTCTTAAAGAGTCGTCCAAATGCTAATTCACGACCCCTCCTCTTCCTCGCGGAAATGCCTACTTCCGTTTATAAGGAAGCTAAGCCAATGGAGCTCCGTCGTGCAGTAGCGAAATAAAATTAGTTTATGATTAAAGATTGAGTGAAATCTTTAATGATCAATTTTCGCTCGATATTTGAACTCATTGGAAATTTAATTTATATTATCCATTAAGAAGGATTGTCCAGCTATAATACCGAAAGAAATTTTCATATTAAGTAAAATCCACGTGGGAAATGTCTAGTTTGTTTTTTCGGTTATAGATTAACCATAAACGAATTTTCTTTCGCCACTGTACCAGGGGCGGACTCTTTAAGTTTGCGAATCGTGGAGGTTTTCATTAATGTCAATCATGGAGGTTTCATTGATGTCATTCTTGAAAGTTTGATTATTGTTGGTCGTGGAGGTTTGATTAAAAAGATTTTATTAATGTCATTCACGGAGGCTTGAGAAACGTAATTCTTGGAGCTTTACTTAATGTCATTCGTGGAGGATAGAATAAGATCATTCACGGAGGCTCGTATTATGTATATAAATGCAGGTTTTATTAATTTCACGGGTAATAGACCAAAGCCGTTCGATTAAAAAGATTTGATTAGAAAATTATCTCCAACGGAGCCTTGGCGGGAGTTGTCGCTGCTCCCCGTGGGGCATGAAGGCCGATGATTCCGGTTGGCTCGCACACCTCTGTGGGCGGGTAATAAGAATTATTCATAAATTTCAGCTGTGGCACACAGCCCCCCTACTGCTTTGACACAACAAATCACCGCTTCCAACCACTTAGAACTTTCAAGTGTAGTATATATGCCCGCTAGTTCTCATAAGTAGTAGAGCTGAACAGAGCGCAAGGTTAACGCCAAACGGATTAGGTCAACTTTAACACGGACACAATACATAGTTTACCGCTACGCAGATTAGGTCAATTCCAAAACTTACATGCAGTCCGCGCTCAGACTAAGCAAACTAAGTTTATACACGGGCTTACAGACAGATTCTCGCTCAGTTACACTGGCATTATTTCAACAGACCAAGCTATCGCATCGTTGAAAGAAAGGAAAGTAAGGGAAAGAAGGGGAAAATGTCCTTTGGGCTACCAGGGGTCTAAAGGGTGTCGCAAAAGGTTCCAAGGTGTCCAGTATGGTTTCAAAAAGGTACGCCAAGTCCTTCTAGTTCCCCAAGTACCCCGGGCCCCTTGTGTCCCCTCGTCTTGACTAAGTCCGATTTGTCTCGACTCTAGTCAACTCGTCGCCCGCTACTGGACTTGCCTCAACGCGTCTCTATTTGTCTCGGTACACCTCAACGCGGCTCTTCCCCTCCGCGCAAGTACATCGTAGGTTGAAAGAACTATTTTGATTTGTGAGATAACACACATAGTTTTGGGGGGTAGATTTTGCAGCGGGAAGGGCGGAGGTCCCTTGGATACCAAAAAGGTCCCAGAGGGTCCCCCGGGTCCTCCGGGTCTCTCTGGTCTTCTCGCCTCAGCCCGTCTCTGCTTGTCTCGATTCATCGTTCGGCCAAGTTGACTTGCCTCAATTCGTCTCGATTCGTTTCGACACGCTTGGACTAGCATCGACTCGCCTCTCCTCCTCTGAGCAAGTTTTTTGTGGTCTGGAAACCTTGTTTTTACGAGCATTGCATACGTACATTGTTTCAGTGGGTAGGTTTTGCGTCGTGGTGAGGGCGGAGCAGTGATACCCAGGGTCCCGAATGGTCTCAAGAAGGTCCCAAAGTTTCACAACAGGGTCCGAAGGGGAACTCATAGTATTCCCAGGGTGAACCAAGAAGAACTAAAACCTACACAGTCGCAACATGGCCACCAATGTGCAAAAAATGCCTTGAATACGGCCAAGTCATTAAATACTGCCAGCCGCATACACCCCAACGCTGTAAGAGGTGTGCCGGCGAGTACGACTGAAAAGATTGCACAGCCCGCGATCCTAAATGCTACCACTGCTCATGCTTCCATGAGCCAGGCAACCGCGACTGTCATCTATAAATGGACAATTAAAGAAATAATGGTCACACAAATCAAGCTCAGAGTTACACGGAAATAAGCCATCCAAATTTGGAAAGACGATAACCCAAATTGCCTTGATTATGCCAAAGCATTCAATTTGTCAATTCAACCAAACTTCTTTGACGATATCCACACATCGTCAGGACAACATCGTAACAAAACTCCAATACTCCTCCCTGGCTGCAAGGCTTCCTCACTCAGCCAGCGATCGCCCCTGTACAAGAGATAAACGATTCTAGCAATAATCCATGCTGTGCCCAGGAGGACACAGAGATGGATGCTTCCTTTGCAGTCGACCACGCAGCAAGGCTCGCTACTACCAAAACGAAAAGGCAAAGAGTTGAAGAAGCCTCCGATTTCCAGTCGCTACTGAGCAAAAAGATCAGTAAGAACTTGCAAATTACGGCCCGCCAGGACAAGAATCTAGAACTACCTCCACCTGTCTCGACCGCGGCTCCATTTGTGGGAAACCACTGCGGGACTTGCCCCCCCCCCCCCCCCGTTCACAAACCAGACTTACGAACACGCGGCCAGCGAGAACGGTCACAGTCTCGACGACGACTCTTTTCAAACCTATCTTGAAAAATTCATACGAGAGACTACTGAACAACCAGTCACCTTACCTGGCCCGAATAGTTCACAGTCTACACAACGTATATACTAATAATTACGTACTAATGCGGGCGAAACCTGCGGCGACTCAGCGGCGGTTGCCGAGGAACCGCAACGGCGGCTCACCCCCACCCCTCATGATATATAAAAATCTAGCCCGCACCATGAGAGCTTTTGTTGAACTCTTTAGTACGATGGTACTCTCTTCTTTCTTCTCTTCTTCACTCCGTGGCAATGAGGGAAAAATAAAAAAAGAAAAGGAGACTGATATTAAACAATACTAGACAACATATAACAGCAGCGCCGGTTACCCAGTGAAACAGTCCCTTGGAGATGCCCCTCTGGTATCTCGCCTTGAAATATCTTGGAGATGCCCCTCTGGCATCTCGCATTTAAATATTATGGCGATGCCCCTCTGGCATCTCACTTGAAATATCTTGGAGACGCCCCTCTGGCATCTCACCTTGAAATATTTTGGAGATGCCCCTCTGGCATCTCACTTTGAAATATCTAGGAGATGCCCCAAGGCATCTCACCTTGAAATATCTTGGATTTGATTTGATCCTCAGTTCCACCAGAGCCTCAACGCGAGTCATAATAGGCTCCCCCCGTAGGGCTTGATGATCATGGATTATAGTAGGCTCGCACGCCTCAGTGTGCGAGAAAAGAAAGACGACGCTTTAAAAGTTAGAAAAATGTGAAAATTTTAGCTATGTCAGACACACGCTGGTGCGCATAAGAAAACGGCTTAGACAAAACGGACCTCAGCTTCCAAGCATTTAGAGCTTCAGGAGTAATATGTACGCACGCTAGTGCGGACAGGTATCATCGTTGGGTCTGTTACAAGGTTTACGGCTACACTGACAAAGTCAGCTCCAACAGCAATGCAATACAATGTTTACAGTTACGCGGTCTATTCAAGTAGAGGTACAATTTAGTTATTCAGGTAAGATAAAGACTCAGACAAAACGAGTCCCCGCCTCCAACCACTCAGAACTCCAAGAATATTATGCACACGTGCCAGTGTGCACAGCTAGTATTGTCGAAATTGGTACAAGGTCTATGGCTGCACGGATTAAATCAACTCAAACCACAACGCGTCACAGGGTCCACAGCTACACAGTCCAGGTCAACCCCAGAAACTTCAAATGGTCCGTGCACGCGCGAGCGAGCACAGACTGAAGAAAAAACAGCTATTCGCAAAATCACTAACAGAAACTTCCGCACAAATACACTAGCATTATATATCATACATGATAAAATTGTGAATCGTGAAGAAAGTAAGGGCAGGTTCGTCACGAGCAAAAAAACTGCTCGGATTATTGATTTCGCACTAATTATTTAAATGGGTAGGGTGAGGGGGGAAGAGGTCCCTTGGGTCCCAATAGAGCCCGACGAATCCCGAAGGGTAACCCAAGTAGTAGTAGTAGTAGTAGTAGTAGTAGTAGTAGTTGCTTCAGTTTTCCACCATAGTCCCAACGCGAATTTAATGTAGACTACCCGTAAGACAATTGAAGAGTGGCAAAGTAGGTGCAGCGTAGATTAACGAGTAGGTTCAACGCAGATTCCGAGTATGTTTAACGTAGATTCAGAGTAGTTTTAACGTAGTAGTTGCGAGTATCAGAGTAGTTTTAACGTAGTAGTTGCGAGTAGGTTTAACAAAGATTCAGAGTTGATTCAACATACATACAGAATAGATTTAACATAGATACAGAGTAGGTTCAATGTAGATACAGAGTAGGTTTAACGCAGATACCGAGTAGGATCAACGCGTAGACCCAGAATTGGTTCAGCATAGATACCAAGTAGGTATAACATAGATACAGAGTAGGTTCAACGCAGACACAGAGTAGGTTTAACGAAGATACAGAGTAGGTTTACCGTAGTTACAGAGTAGGTTTACCGTAGTTACAGAGTAGGTTTACCGTAGTTACAGAGTAGGTTTACCGTAGTTACAGAGTAGGTTTAACGTAGTTACAAAGTGAGTAGGTTCAGCGAAGATACCAAGTAGGTAGTAGTAGATACCGAATAGGCTTAACGTTGATACTGAGTAAGTTTACCGTAGATTCAGAGTAGGTTTAACGTAGATTTAGAGTAGGTTTAACGTAGATTGAGTAGATTTAACGTAGATTCAGAGTAGCTTTACCGTGGATTCAGAGAAGGTTTAACGTAGATTCAGAGTAGGTTTAGCGTAGATTCAGAGTAGGTTTAACGTAGATTCAGAGTAGGTTTAACGTAGATTCAGAGTAGGTTCAACGTAGATTCAGAGTAGGTTTAACGTAGATTCAGAGTAGGTTTAACGTAGATTCAGAGTAGATTTGGAGGGAGCAAAGGTTCCAGGATTCAGAGGGACCTCAAGTGGGCCCTACAGTTTCTCAAGAGGGTCCCGAAGGGTCTCAAGGGTGTCCCAAAGGGCCCCAGAAGGGTCCAAGTGGGCCCCCACAAATCCTCCTGGTCTTCCAAGTTCCCCGGGTTCCCGAAACCCCGAGTTCCCCGAGTCCCGCGGGTCCCACGAGTACCCCCCTTCCTTGGGTCACCTTGTCCCAACCAACCTCGGTATATATAATAATAACAAATGCAAAATTTATCACTATGGAAAAAGGGCACAGAAAAATAATAGAGCTCACGAAAAAAGAAATAAGAAATTACTGAAATAAAGTGTTAATGATCTATAAGATGACTAATCACCTATCTACCCCAATTACAGAGTAGGTTTAACGTAGAAACAGAGTAGTTTTAGCATAGATACAGAGTAGGTTCAACGTAGATACAGAGTAGGTTTAACGTAGATTTGGGAGGAATGAGCAAAGGTTGCAGGATTCAGAGGGGCCTCAAACGGGTCCCACAGTTTTTCATGAGGGTCCCGAAGGGTGTCAAGAGTGTCCCGAAAGGCCCCAGAAAGGTCCAAGTGGTTGCCCCCAAATCCTCCGTGTCCCACGGGTTCCCGAAACCCAGGGTCCATCGAGTCCCGCGGGTCCCACGGATACCCCCCTTCCCTGGGTCACCTTGTCTCAACCAGCCTCGATAAATATAATGAAAACCAATGCAAAATATGTCTATGAAAAATAGGCAGAGAAAAATAATAGAGTCAATGAGAGAAGAAATAATAAAATAATAAAATAAAGTGTTAATGATCTATAAAATGAATAATCATCCATCCACCCCAATAACCCAAGTCCCCCGGGTCTTCCAAAGCTCCCCGGGTCCCCCGAGACCCCTCGTCTCAGCTCATCTCGGCTTGTCTTGAATCATTTCGGCCAGTCACGGCTCATCGCAACCAACTCGACTCGCCTCAACATGTTTCAACTGATCTCGACGCACCTCGACCAGCTTCGGCGCGACCCCTGTCCTCTGCGCCAGTAATCCGCGGACTGTAATAGTTAAATGTTCTACTCAAGCATTTCACATATATACTTTTTTCTGTGCATAGGTTTTACAGCGTTGGGAGTTGGAAGCAGATGTTCTAGGACTCAGAGGAGACTCACGAGGGTCCCACAGTTTCTCGAGAGGGTCCCAAATGGTCCCAAGGGTGTCCCAAAGGGCCCCAGAAGGGTCCAAGTGGGCCCCCACAAATCCTCCTGGTCTTCCAAGTCCCCCGGGTTCCCGAATCCCCGGGTCCCCCGAGTCCCGCGGGTCCCACAAGTACCCCCCTTCCCTAGATCACCTTGTCTCGACCAGCCTCGATATATGTAATAATAACCTATGCAAAATTTAGCACCATGAAAAAAGGGCAGAGAAAAATAATTGAGCTCAAGAAATAAGAAATACTAAAATACTAAAATAAAGTATTAATAATCTATAAAAAATTTAATCTTCCATCCACCACAAAATATCTTGGAGATACTCCTCTGGCATCTAACCTTGAAATATCTTGAAGATGCCCCTCTGAAATCTCACTTTGAAATATCTTGAAGATGCCCCTCTGAAATCTCACTTTGAAATATTTTGGAGATGCCCCTCCGGCATCTCACCTTGAAATCTATTCTTTGTGCAATGTGGATGACTAACCGTCTTCTCTCCTGTAGCACAGATTCGGGCGAGACTTTGAAATTTCTTGGAGATGCCCCTCAGGTATCTCATTTGCTTTTTCCTTAAATATTGTCTAAACATTCAAAATGTAAATACTGATCTCATGCCGTTTTTTTACTAAATTATGCGATAACTACTCGTCAAATTCAAAAATAAGTCTCATTTGACTTAACTCAGGAGTTGCCACGAACAATTTTTTTAGTGGATGTCCTCCTTACATCTCACATAAAATTTGAAATGATCTTGTAGGACCAGCCACAAATATTCAGAGACCTAACTCTACTGAGCACTAGGGAGAACCACTCGCAGGAAACTGGGCATGAAGCTCTCCTACATTTCCAACCTAGACTCCAGATCGGCCAAGGGCAGGTCTATCCTTGGGAGAGGTCACTCCGACGTCTCACCTTGAAGTGCGACAGACTTCAAGGAACCGCTTGCGTACAGAAGACAATCTTCTGAGCACATGGGTGAGGACCACTACCCGGGAAACTGGGTGTGTTGCTCTCCTAAATGTGCACATACTTGTCAATACCTAGTTGGAGTCCGTCTGACCCAACCTCTGGGGCAAGCCGACAGGCATGCTCTCGAGGAAAAGTGTAAGTCCGCTGAGCGTATGAGCGTGACTCTGCTCGACCGTCTGATATGCGACCGCCTGAAACTTAAATTCTTCGTTTCACATCTTGATCGCCCAGTTCCTGAATAAGTCAATCGGACTCTCGGCCTTTTTTTTTCTCCGGTGCTGAAATACCTCGGGTAGTTGTAGGGTAGTAACTAGTTTGGCGGTGATGGTAGTTGTGGTTTCTCTCCTTTCTATCATTACAACCTTCTTTTTCAGTGCGTGAATTTCTAAATCATCGTTGACTATCCCCACTCTTCTTTCACTTCTTTCAAGGAAACACACGAAGTGAGCAGTCGTGCTCTAATCTAATCAAATCTACTACAATCATCCACCGGTATGAAGAGGAGTATCTGGCCCACATCGCAAAACTCGAACAAAGTATCGCTATACAAAAAATCACCAACATAGACAAACACAAAGTAACTGTCGAATTAAACCAGTCCTTTAACAATGCCAAACGATACCAACTTCCTGCTACACCCCCACACTTTAAAGACCTGAGCGTTTTTGCAACATGTTTGGCAATGGATTACGGAGTAATCAGAATTTCTCTAGCAGCATGGATCAAATCACAAAACCCTAGTTCTACCACATACCAAATCACCTTCCCGAGATCTGACGAAACGGAATTTATAGTAATCCCGGATGAACAAGGAAAATAAAAACTTACCCAGTTGCGACATGGCCTGCAATGTGCAAAAAAAGCCTTGAATACGGCCATGTTTTCAAATAGGCAAGCCGCACATTTCTCAACGTTGTAAGAGGTGCGCCGGCGAGCATGACAAACAGGACAGCAAAGCCCTTCAGCCTACGTACTACCACTGTTCATGCCTCCATGAGGCAGGCGACCGCAACTGCCAAATACACATGGACCAAAAAGGAATAACAATCATGCACAACAACCGCAGAGTCACACGTAAACAAGGCATTCAAATCTAGCGCGACGAAAACCCAGTTCAACTCAACTATTCCGAGGTAGTTTAGTGTACAAGTAAACCCAACCTGTCAGACGATACCGATGCATCGTCAACACAACCTAATAACATAACCCTAGCAGTAGCACTACCGCACCGGGCCCAGCAACAGCCCTCTCAACTGAGTTTAGTGGCCCTAACAATGAACCCACCGGTGTCCAAGAGGATACCGCGATGGATGCTGCCTTCTCAGTCGACCACGACGTGAGGTCCTCTAACCAAACGAAAAGACGAAGAGGTGAAGACACCGACGACGACCACGTGGTTCTCGACGTTCACCTGCCAGAAAGCGAAAAGATCAGCAACAACCCACCAACAACGGCTCGTCAAGAACAGAATTATGAACAACTTTGATCCGTCTTAACAGAGACCACACCCAGCGAAACCATAGTATGGCATTCAATCCTCAACTTGCATGCGCGACACAAGAACATCTCACGAGCGACAAAGATCATCGCCGTGTGAGGACGCGCTGGACATCTCAAACGAATAACTTATACCCAAAATCGCTAATCAACCATGCACCTCAGCCGACCCAAATATCCCACTGGCTACTACTCAGGCAGCCATATAGTTTAAAAACCCATCCATCGAAGACGAGCGCGCTCGCTCAAAAAGCAAACACAAAGAGTGGAGACACCCTTCCTCCCACAGGAGCACTCACAGCTGCGAACTCAATAATTCTACCTAAAGCGGCTGTTCACGAACACTCTCGAGCTACGACTGCTATGCAAACTCAAGGACATGAACACCACGATCATTTTTACAAACCAGGCGACCACTCTAGCTCATCAAGGTCTCAGTACGAACCTCCTCCAAAACGAACAACAGCTTAACACTTCGGGAGAACTACCAGGGACTTAGAAACAAGAAAGACGAATTACTGCCCCTAATCTCCACCCATAAGCCATTGGTGATAGGCCTCCCCGCCACCTTCACAATCCCTTAATATGGCATACATTATCGCGAAGGCTGCAACAATGTGGCTGCACATGACGGAGTGGACCTCATAATCCACCAAAGCGTACCTCACCTGCCTCTGAGGATGGAACTTCAAGCAATCGCCGTAAAGTTATGTGTTTCAAGACCAATTACAGTGGTATCTATCTACTCGTTACAGAGCCACTAATGACCGAACTGCTTAACCAACTGCATTTCCCGTAATCTTCCTTGGAGACTCCAACAGCTACCATGAAACGTGGGGAGTGACAATGGCCAACACCATAGACAAAAATAGACCGATCTTCGTGCCCTACGGGGGAGCGCTCGGTGACTCGCGTTGATTTGATTCGATTTAAGCCTCATATCGACCGGAACCTCAACGCGAGTTATAACAGGCTCCCCAGCAGGGTTCGACGATCATGGATTCCAGTAGGCTCGCACCCCTCGGCATGCGAGAAAAACAACGATGTCAAAGTTGGAACATTTTGAAAATCTTAGTCGCGTCAGCCGCACGCTGGTGTGCACAAGGAAAATGTTTGGACAAAACGGATCTCTGCTTTCAATCATTTAGAACTTCATGAATAATAGGTATGCACGCCAGTGCGCACAGGTAGCATCGTCGAGATTAGTACAAGGTTTACGGCTACTACGGGCAAAGTCAGTTCCGACAGCAACGCAACACAATGTTTACAGCTACGCGGTCCAGTTGTTTTAGTACAATTTATTTATTCAGGTAAGATAAAGACTCAGACGAAACGAAATGAATCCCCGCCTCCAACCCCTCAGAACCTCAAAAGTGATATGTACACACGCCAGTGCGCACAGAGAGTATCGTCGAAATTAGTACAAGGAATACGGCTTCACGG
This sequence comes from Gammarus roeselii, assembly GCA_016164225.1. Classification (NCBI taxonomy): domain Eukaryota; kingdom Metazoa; phylum Arthropoda; class Malacostraca; order Amphipoda; family Gammaridae; genus Gammarus; species Gammarus roeselii. Next base: position 11,393 of record SDVV010006604.1, read on the forward strand.
ATCAACGTCAACCGCAACGCACCACAAGGTTTATAGATACGCGGTAAAGGTCAACGACAGAAATTACATATGGTCCACGCATGCGCGAGCGAGCACGGACTTCATGGGCTAAAAAACTGCTCAGATTATTGACATCGTACTTATTTTTAGGGGGATATGGGAGGGAGAAGAGGTCCCTCGGGTCCCAAAGGAGCCCGATAGGTCCCGGAGGGTAACCCATGTCCACAGGGTTCCCAGAGCTCACCGGCTCTCACTCAAGCATTTTAGGGTGGGAGTGGTGTGGGAGGGAGGCGGAGGTCCCTTAGGTTCTAAAAGAGCCCGATGAGCCCGGAGGTTAACCAAAGTCCCGACCGGGTCCCGCGATTTCCCTGGGCCCCTCGAGTCTCCTCGTCTTAGCTCATCTCGGTTTGTCTCGAACCATTTCGGCCAGTCTCGGCTCGTCGCACCCAACTCGACTCACTTCAACTTTTTTCGACTGATTTCGACGCACCCCGACCAGCCTCGACGCGGCTTTCCCTCTCAGCGTCAGCAATGCTGTGGACTGTAATAACTAATTTCTCTACTCAAGCACTCCACATTTATACATTCCTATGTGTATGAGTTTCACAGCGTTGGGAGGGGGGAGCAGAGATTCCAGGACTCATAGGGGCCTCAAGAGGGTCACACAGTTTCTCAAGAGGGTCCCAAAGGGTCTCAAGAGGGTCCCAAAGGGTCTCAAGAGGGTCCCAAAGGGTCTCAAGAGGGTCCCAAAGGGTCTCAAGGGTGTCCCAAAGGGCCCCAGAAGGGTCCAAGTAGGTCCCCACAAATCCTCCTGGTCTTCCAAGTCCCCCGGCCCCGGGTTCCCGAAACTCCGGGTCTCCCGGGTCCCACGAGTACACCCCTTCCGTGGGTCACCTTATCTCAACCAACCTTCGACCTAATACACGTAACCGATTCGATGTATTGCCCGATGAAATGGACTCTCAGAATACAGAGGAAATTATTGGGATTGGTGATTACAATGTCACTTCCTTGAAATCAAATCAGCGAAAAGGGAGAATTCAACTGAAAATACTCGGTAAAGCGGATTTGAAAATTGACGAGGTCGAAGACATAATCGCAAAGGAAAGGATACATTCATCTAAGCGAATTATAATACAAGTCTGAGCTAAAGACGTGTCGCAGACGGAATCGACATGAAAAAGGTATGCAGCCATGCTAAGCATCACCAAACCTTCACACGCAAACCTCCATGTCACTGGCATCCTGCCCCATCCTAACCAAAGTAGATCCAAGTTAAGCAAAAGGATTTTCCTAAACAATAGCCTAGCAACTTTATGCAAAGCTCAGAAAATCTCTTTCTCGGATCATTGGGATACGATGATCGACCCAAAATACTATAACTTTAGTAGAATCACCAACAAGGCTCGCATTAACACGTATGGACTCGATACAATCGAAAACATCCTTAAAAACATTGGCGTTGGACTTGTCAACGAAAATAAGTCAAAAAACGAAAACTATATCAAACCAACAACCCCGCCAGCAGTGCCCGACGCAACGACACAGCGACCTCCGCCCGTTTTAACACGAGATACACAACAAATACAACTGCCCATCAAAACACCACCACAGGTCCTAGCAAAAACGTTCCTGTTATCAATCCAGTCCGAGTTAGAGGCAGTAGTTGCAGCTTCAGTAGTACAACCCACGAAAACGAAAGTCTTGACTCCGACACAAGACCTCAGAGTAGAAGCAAAATAAGTCAAGCAAATCAAGTCAATGTGACTAACGGTACTCTCAAATGTTACTACGTGAACGCTAGAAGTCTCAGAGACAAAATCGAAGAATTAGGCATCCTTGCAATGAATGAAAGTATCGACATAATAGCAATCACAGAATCGTGGATGAAATCGAGCACCAAACATTATTTAGGCGAATTTACTCTTCCCGGTTACTCACTATTTCACAAAGACAGACAAGGCCGAGAGGGCGGAGGAGTGTTGTTTCTCGTGAAAAACACTCTGCAAATATTAGAAGTCACCATTCCAAATAACAGGCACGACATAGTATCAATCCAAGTAGTCGGTAAACATATAAAATGAAAATCACTCTCGTCTTTCGCCCCCTAAAAGCAAGGTTGCAGATGATATCGATCTATACAACACCCTCGTCGATGTTGTCACAACACAACACAGTATTGGGCTTGGCGACTTCAATATCCCCGACATTGATTGGGAAACAGACGAATGCACTGCCACCGGCAAACGTCTGATTGATTTTGCAGACGATAAGTTCATGACCAAAATAGTGAAGACACCCACAAGAGGTAGCAACATTCTTGATCTCCCATTTAGTGCAAGCGACTCATGTCACGAACGTCGAAGTAGGCAAACCACTCGGAACAAGTGACCACAACTGTATCCGTTTTTTGACATCAACAAACTGCGAAAAAGTTCCTAGCTTTAGATTAGCCAATTTTGGCGTCAGCAAACATAACCCTCGGACAAGATGTCAATCAATCACTTGACTATATCTTGACTGCACTTAAAAATATTGAACATGAGCATTATCCTGCGCAAACACAGGCGAGCAGCAGTCTATCAGCCCAAGTACTGGAAAGGAGAATTGCAGGGCCTTCATTCACGAAAGAAAGCAAAGCATTCGATAAAGCAGAGACATCCACAAGACGACGTAGCAAAAAATGAATACAAATTTATCAGACGAGATCTAAAGAGGGTCCTGAAACGTAAGAAGAAAGATTATGAAAATGAAATTGCTGCTGCCAATGCCAAAACTAATCCGAAACAATTTTTTAGTTATATTTCGAGAAAAATAATCAAAAGCTGTTATAGGTCTTCTCGAGAACGATGTTGGTGAGCTAGAAGCCGACGACACCAAAATGAGTGTTCTACTTAATGAATACTTTTGTTCTGCATTTACGTTACAGAATCAGGATATTCCTAATCCCTAGAATATCATAGCGGCAAAACGAATTGGAGCCCTAACCACAGTGAACTTATCCCCCGCCGAAGTTATTAAATATATAGATATTTTGAAAGTCCCAAAATCTCCAGGTCCAGACCAAATTCATTCCAGAATTCTAAAAGAGACTAGAACCGAAATCGCCGAAATCGCCGAAACATTTTCACCCAATCTCTCACAAATAGCACATGTCTCTCTAAATGGAAAGAGGCCAATGTTACCCCAATTTTTAAAAAAGGGAACAAAAAGTGTCCCGGCAACTACCGTTCAATTAGTCTCACCTCAGTCATTGGTAAGTTGATGGAAAGTTTGATAACGGATAAAATGACAGTATTCTTAGAATCAAACAAATTGATTGGCAACTCCCAGCATGGCTTTAGACACAACCGTTCCTGTCTTACGAATCTGCTACTCTTTTTCAGAAATATAATCGAAATCCACGACACAAAGTCTCCAATCGATATCATTTACCTTGACTTTCAAAAGGTCTTTGATAAAGTCCCCCACAAGCGCCTAATTAGTAAATTGCACAGCATCGCTATTCGAGGCAAGCTTAACAACTGGATAAAATGCTGGCTTACGGACAGACGGCAGCGAGTTGTACTTAACGGAGCTACCTCCCCCTGGGGTAATGTTACAAGCGGCGTGACTCAAGGATCCGTGTTAGGGCCAGTTATTTTTATAATATTCATTAACGATCTCGATATCAACGTACTCTCGAACATTAGCAAGTTTGCAGACGGTACTAAGATCGGAGGAAAAGTGCAAACTGAACCAGAGTGTCAGCAGATCCAACTTGACTTGAACCAAATTGTTGATTGGTCAGAAAAGTGGCAAATGAAATTTAGTGTAGACAAATGCAAAGTTATGCACATATGTCCTCATAACCCAAAACACGAATATTCAATGTCTGGAAAGAAACTCATTCCCGTCACCGAAGAGGGAGATTTAAGTGTCATCATTAGTAACGACTTAAAATGCAGCAAGCAATGTTACGATGCTGCCAAGAAAGGCAACAAAATGCTAGGTATGATATCCCGCACTATCTCGTACAAAAACCAACACAGTATGCTCAAGTTATTTGATGCATTTGTTAGACCGCATCTCGAGTATGCCGTTCAATTCTGTTCTCCATTCCTTAGAAAAGACGTTATGTAACTTGAGAAGGTTCAACGTAGAGCTACCAAACTCATCCCCTCGCTGCGGAATAAATCGTACGAAGACAGGCTTCGTGAACTCAAACTTTATTCGCTAGAGAAACATCGAGTAAGAGGCGACATGATCGAAGTGTGGAAGATTATGAAGGGTATGGAAAACGTCGCCCGAACGAGCCTTTTTACTCTTGATACAAACGGAGCGACTAGGAACAAAATAGATACAAAATCGTCGGGAAACGTTCCTCACTAGATATCACGCGCAATTTCTTCACGTACGGAGTGGTCGAAAAATGGAACAAACTTCCAGCGGCGGTTGTAAACAGCAATACAATCGAAACGTTTAAATCGCGGCTCGATAAGTTCTACATAAATTGCCGATAAATAGCTAAGCCGTTCCCTTTTTTGTTGTTATAAAAAAACGGAAATGGCTCACGAAGCTCTCTTACACGTTTTACTTCAGAACTAATCCTCTTGCTATCAAAAGGCAACCTAGTTTGGACCAATAGACCCGTTGTGGTCTTCCTACACTTGTAAACACTTGTAAACTTCGTTATATATAATAATAACCAATGCAAAATTGATCATCGTGAAAAAATAGCAGAGAAAAATAATAGAGCCCAAGAAAAAATAACTAATAAAATAATAAAATAAAGTGCTAATGCTTTTATAAAATGAATGATCATCTATCCACCCAAGAGACTCACGTTGAGGCTCTGGTGGAAAATAGGTCTATATCAAATCAGGGACTCGCATGGGAGGTGAATAAACTGAACCTAAGATTCATAGTCTAGATCTGGTCTATAGATCATGCTCGAACCAAGCCTAAATTTACATAAGAAGAATGTTGTCATCTATCAGTTTCCTAATTTTTGTTCATCAAGATAGACACTGTCGCCTACAGGCCACCCGAGATGAACGTTTGTTTATCTAAACCGGTAATTTTCCCCACTTTCTCCCGCTCGGTTAATCGAGCCCATAACTTTTACCCAGAAATCGATAGTAAATTTTAAAATATTTCTTGGATATATCTATTGAAAACGGACCAGGTTTGAGATCACACCGGCCCGATCACGGAACTAGTCTCATTCGCTGCTTTTAATAAGGCCTGTACGGCTCCTTTATCGAATATTTCCTGTCCTCATAATCTTCAGTCTCGTTTCCTGCTCTTAGTGTGGTCTGTTAAGGCTCCTCCATCGGATATTTCCTGTCCTCATAATCTTCAGTCTCATTTCCTGCTCTTAGTGTGGTCTGTTAAGGCTCCTCCATCGAATATTTCCTGTCCTCATAATCTTCAGTCTCATTTCCTGCTCTTAGTGTGGTCTGTTAAGGCTCCTCCATCGAATATTTCCTGTCCTCATCACTTTCAGTCTTATTTCCTGCTCTTAGTCTGGTCTGTTAAGGCTCTTTCATCGAATTCTTCTTGTCCTCATAACCTTCAATCTCATTTCCTGCTCTTAGTGGGGTCTGTTAAGGCTCCTCCATCGAATATTTCCTGTCCTCATAATCTTCAGTCTCATTTCCTGCTCTTAGTGTGGTCTGTTAAGGCTCCTCCATCGAATATTTCCTGTCCTCATAATCTTCAGTCTCATTTCCTGCTCTTAGTGTGGTCTGTTAAGGCTCCTCCATCGAATATTTCCTGTCCTCATCACCTTCAGTCTCATTTCCTGCTCTTAGTCTGGTCTGTTAAGGCTCTTTCATCGAATTCTTCTTGTCCTCATCACTTTCAATCTTATTTCCTGCTCTTAGTGGGGTCTGTTAAGGCTCCTCCATCGAATATTTCCTGTTCTCATAATCTTCAGTCTCATTTCCTGCTCTTAGTGTGGTCTGTTAAGGCTCCTCCATCGAATATTTCCTGTCCTCATCACTTTCAGTCTTATTTCCTGCTCTTAGTCTGGTCTGTTAAGGCTCTTTCATCGAATTCTTCTTGTCCTCATCACTTTCAATCTTATTTCCTGCTCTTAGTGGGGTCTGTTAAGGCTCCTCCATCGAATATTTCCTGTCCTCATAATCTTCAGTCTCATTTCCTGCTCTTAGTGTGGTCTGTTAAGGCTCCTCCATCGAATATTTCCTGTCCTCATCACTTTCAGTCTTATTTCCTGCTCTTAGTGTGGTCAGTTAAGGCTCCTTCATCGAATTATTCCTGTCCTCATCACTTTCAGTCTTATTTCCTGCTCCTAGTGTGGTCTGTTGAGGCTCCTTCATCGAATTCTTTCTGTCCTCATCACTTTCAGTCTTATTTCCTGCTCTTAGTGTGATCTGTTGAGGCTCCTTCATCGTTTACTTCCTATCCTCATCACTTTCAGTCTTATTTTCTGCTCATAGTGTGGTCTGTTGAGGCTCCTTCATCGAATACTTCCTGTCTCACCATTTTTTTTGTTATCGATCGACAGCCCAGCATATCAGTGGGGTTATCTTCAACAAGCCTACAACTGGCTGGCCACCACAGTCGTAGCCCATACCCAGCTCGCAGTGAAGACGCCTAAACGCATTGAGCCGTTTGGCTGGTCACCACGGTCGTAATCCAGACCAAGCCTGCAGTGGAGTCGCCTTAACGCATAGAGCAGTTTGGCTAGCTACCACAGTCGTTGTCGAGACCCAGCTTGCAGTGGTCACTTTAACGCATGGAGTCGGTTGCCTGGCTACCACAGTCGTTGCCGAGACCCAGCTTGCAGTGGTCACTTTAACGCATGGAGTCGGTTGCCTGGCTACCACAGTCGTTGCCGAGACCCAGCTTGCAGTGGTCACTTTAACGCATGGAGTCGGTTGCCTGGCTACCACAGTCGTTGCCGAGACCCAGCTTGCAGT